>JADDOH010024336.1:0-97693 GCA_016648135.1 Agrypnia vestita | reverse complement strand
AATCTTGGACAATGTCACGATCCTGGGGGCGGGCCGGGTGTAGTCACCGGCGGCGGTCCGTACACGAACGACCCGAACTTGACCGTCCGGTGCCGGCTTCGCCTCCATTATTATTCCTCTGGGCCACGTGTTTCGGGGAAGTGCGGGATCAACGATCACCGCTATTTCGCCTTCCTTGATGGCGGGAGCAGAGTCCTGCCATTTATGCCTTCGGGCAAGCGTGGGCAGATACTCGCGCATCCATCTGCGCCAAAATAGGTCGGCCAGCTGTTGGGTCACTCGCCACTGCCTTTTCAGGCACACGTTCTCGTCAAGGGCGCCGTAGATGGCCAAATGTGAGTTGTGGCCTGCCATACCCAATAAAAGATGGTTGGGGGTGAGGGGGGCATCATCTTTCGGGTCCACTGACACATGGGTCAGTGGACGGCTGTTCACGGTGTGCTCGGCTTCGGCCAGCACCGTTATCAACATTTCTTCTCGTGGCGCTCTTTCTTTTAGTGTGGCTTCCAATGCCCTTTTTACGGCGCGTACTAAACTTTCCCACGCGCCGCCCATGTGCGGGGCGAGGGGAGGGTTGAAGTGCCACTCCACCCCGCTCCCCGCTAGATGCTCCTGCATTCTTTTATCTTCGGACAATTCGGCCAATGCCCTGGCCATTTCTTTTTCGGCTCCTCTAAAATTTGTTCCATTATCCGAGTAGATGAAACGAGGTTGACCGCGGCGTGCTGCCATTCTTCTAATGGAGAGTATGGCTGAGTCAGTTGTCAGCGACTCAGCCAGCTCCAGGTGTACGGCGCGTGTTGTTAGGCACGTGAACAACGCGCCGTACCGTTTTTCTTTTCGTCGGCCGATGGTTATCATCATCGGCCCAAAATAATCCAATCAACATCGGTGGAAGGCCGGCGTGTGATGCTCCAGCCGGCAGACCGGGATTTGCCCCATCAACGGAGGGCGCGGCTGGCTTCTCTGGACTCGGCACGCTTGGCACTCAAACTTGATACGTCGCACTGTCGGTCTTAGTCGTAGTATGAAAAAGTTTTCACGTAAATCAGACACGGTTCGTTCGGTGCCCGGGTGATTTCCTTTTTCGTGATAATGTTTTACCATTATTCTTGTGTATGGGTGGGCGCCGTCCAAAATGACGGGCGCCCTCAATCCTGGTGGTACATCTGTCACCGTGGTTTCTGCCAGCCGTGATCCCATCAGAATGACTCCGAAATCATCTAGCAGTGGCGTCAAGTGGTGGATTCGGCTATTTTTGGCCAGGAGTCCTCCTTTCTGGAGAGTCCTGATTTCGGGCCCAAAGGCGTCTGCCTGGGCTTGTAAGACCCAGGCACGCTCGGCTTCAATTCTTTCAGCCGAGGTTATATCTCGACCGGGCTGGTCTCCTGTGTGGCGACGACAATTCGCCACAAAACGCCTCACCCCAGCGGTGGCGCGGACCAGCCGGGTCCACGACGAGAAGCGCGTTATGTCAGGCAGCGCTCCCCCCGTATTTGCATGCCGGACCACCAGTACGGTCGCGGGTTTCATCTCCAACATGCTTTCTGATGGTTGTAGTCGGCAGGCCTCTCGTGGCCAAGCCGATTCTCCTCTTCGGAGGAAGTCAGGACCGCCAAACCACATACCGTCCGCTGACAGGTTTTGAGGATCGCCATCCCTGGTGCCGATATCCGCCGAGTTATGACGCGTAGGGACCCATTTCCAGTCCGTGACTTCGGTCAGCTCGTCAATCTCCCCCAGACGGTTCGCTACGAACGCTGAATATGATCGAGGATCGGTTCGTATCCAGCACAGGACCGTTGTAGAGTCGGTACAATACTGAGTTTTGACAATTTCACATCGGTGTTCTCTTTTTATGGTGGCCGCTAATCGTGCGGCCAGAAGTGCCGCTTGAAGTTCCATACGTGGAATGGACAAGGGTTTCAAAGGCGCCACCTTGCATTTTGCCGATATGAAGGCTACGTCCGAGCCGCCCTCTCCGTGCTCGGCAAAATACGCAATGGCACAGCATGCTTTTTCCGAAGCATCACTAAAAACATGTAAAACAACTTTGCTGTCTCGACGCGAAAGACATGGTCGAGCGATCACACACACTGTTTCTTTAATTAATTGGTACCACGCGCGCCATTTTTTCGCATGCTCGGGGCGGATTTCTTCGTCCCACCCGACCTTGGAGCGCCACACTTCCTGAAGTAGTATCTTCGATCGTATCATCTGACAAGCAAGGAAGCCCACTGGATCGAAGATTCTCATCACTGCACTTAATAACTGACGTTTGGTCGGGTGGGCCACCTCCGACAGTTCTGGTAAATTCACAAACTTGAAAATGAATTTATCGGAGGCGGGCTCCCACGCTATCCCGAGCACTCTTTCAGTCGTGGTATCTTCTCCAATGATGCGCATTGGCTCTACAGCCCGTAGAGCGGGATCGATATGCGCTAGCACCTGTGGGTCATTTGACGCCCAGTTCGTTAGGAGCATGCTACCTCGCCGCAGCACCTCGGACACTTCTTCCATCATTCTGATAGCTTCTTCGGTTGTGTCCAAGGCGTCGAGGTAGTCATCCATATAAAAGGTCCGTTTAACCGCGTTTGCGGCGGCCGGAAATTCCGCGGCGCTGGTATCTGCGATTTTATTGCGAACATACTGCGCGCTGCTGGGCGAGCACGTCAATCCGAACACCATCGACGACATTTGGTAGGTCGTCGGTTCCGTCTCGCCCAGTTTTGTCCACAAAAACAGCTGCGCAGCTTGGTCCACTTCTCTAATTTTTATTCGTAAAAACATTTCACGCACGTCGGCTGCCAGCGCCACTTTCCCTTCCCGGAACCGGAACACATTCTCCAGTAATGAACTCAACATGTCCGGTCCCGTCAATAAAGCATCGTTCAGAGACACTCCTCGGCACTTGCTGGCACCGTCAAACACTATTCTGATTTTGTCAGGTTTATTTGCATTAAACACTGCAAAATGTGGCAAGTAGTTTTTTCTTTCCAGTCGTGCCTCTTCAATGGGCGAAAGGGAGTGGGCATACCCTTTCGCCAAATAATCTGCCATTTTGGCTCTGTACGCTTCGGCGAACACTGGATTTTTCTTCATTTTCTTTTCAATACCGGCCAGGCGGTTGGCGGCGCACTGGCGGGTTTCGGGCAGCTGACTGCCCTCATTCTTCCAAAGTAGGCCTGTCTCCCACCGGCCAGTGGGCAGCTGACGGGTGGTGGCTTCCATAATCGTCGTGGCTTTCGCATCTTCTGTATTTACGCGGGCCACGGCGGTGACTCCCAATGAGTCCACTGCGAAGTGCTCACGGACGAGAGCCTCCAAAGTATTATTTTTTTCTTTTTCGAAAGTGCCGGTAGTGCTCATTACTATCGCGGAACCGGCGTGCGACTGGTCTCCGAGTACTCCATGGGTGGCCCATCCGAGGGCCGTGCGAGAGCGGATACCGCCGCCGCGAACTTCTTCGACCTCACGTGTTACAATGAGGTGAGCGTGGTCCTGACCGATAAGTAATTGCGGCCGAACGTCACTGGCCCCGGCATGGCCCACACGCGATTTTTCGTTTCGATTGTTCATCACCAGCTGGGGTGGTAGAGCGAGTCGTCGCACGGTGCTCGCTCGCAACGGGTGGTCGGCCCCGTTGCCCCGAACTGTCACATTCACAAGTTGAGACCGGTCGTCCGACGAACACATCCCGTTGGCGCCGTGGATACGTAATCCACGGACCGGTCCTTGGGCCCCGACAGCGCTGGCCACACCGGCCTCGATGAGGGTAACCGTCGACCCCTCATCGAGTAACGCGTGCACTGTGACTTGTCCTAGGGGGCCACTCACGATCACCGGAAGCACTTTTAAAAACACTGTTTGCTGGTACTCCCGGCCTCCCGTGAGGCCCACTGTGTCCCCATTCGGAGGGACCGCGTTAGATGCCCCGCGCGATGGCATATTCGATGGAGCACCCGAGTCTCCCGCGCGCGGCGCACTATGTAGCGTGCGGTGGTGTAGCGCGCGACAACCGCGTACACCACACCGCTTGCTTCTACACTGTTGGGACCGGTGTCCCTTCACCAAACAATTGAAGCAAATGGCCATTTCTTTCACTATGGCCCATCGGTCGGCCACTGGTTTTCGCGAATACACTCCGCACTCAGACACGGGGTGTTCCGACACTTTGCAGATACTGCACAAAATTTCTGGTGACTTCCGATTCACTGTTTCACTGTCGCTTGTCATATTCACCTGTCCGCTTCGGCGAACTGCAATTTTCTTTGATCGACATCCGGCATAAGGGGCCATCTCCATCAAGCCCACCAGCCATTCTGAAAGATCTTGGATGGTAATGTTGGTTGATCCGCCCTTCCTCGAGTTCAGCCACATGAGTCTTGCCGGCATAGGTAACTTTCCGACCATTTCGGTCAGCAACTGTGGTGATGTCAGGTACTTGGCATCAAATCCGCGCACAGTTGCTACCACATTCCTGATGCTGATGGCGTAGTCCGTCAGAGCGTCGGTCGGCGAATCTTCAGTGATGCGAGGGTGGCGGCGCACTCGTTTCAGCATGCTATCCACAATATCTTCCGAATTTCCGAATCGATGTTTCAACGTCCGAATTATCTCCGGCACGTTATATGGATCGACCAGCAGTGGAGCCACGGCTTCTCGTGCTCTCCCTTTCAGGGCCATCTGTAGTCTGATGATGTTCTCAGCAGCTGATAGTCCACACAGCGCCGTGGACTGCTCATATTGAGCGTAGAAAGTTGGCCACTCGAAGGGATCCCCAGTAAAGTGTGGAAGCTCCTTGGCTCCCGATTGTCGTGCCAAAATCGCTGACACTTGAGCTTCTCCATTGGCAGTGTGCGATCGGGGGCTCTCGATTTGGCGGTTTCTTCGGATGGCTTCTTCAATCCAAGAAGTCACCATTTCTTCAGGGTCGGGTTGGTTCAAAACCCAATCTTGGGTGAACGCACTCGCTCCTGGGCACCGCTCCGGCAGTGCTGATGGGTTGGAAGAGGTGTGTAGGGCCTCGTCCCTTGCGGCTTCAGCCGCATCTCGGATGGTACGCCTGGCCGCGGCGTCCACAGAAGGTGCCTTGTTCGGGGCACCAGGTGGTTGCTGCTCAATACTCACCAGGCCCTTTTCAGGGCTACCAGATGTGTCGATTCTCGTCGCAGCTCCGGCTGCGCTCGTCCTGGGAATCGTCGTCTGGCTGGCAGTACACAACCGGATTAGCGCATCCGCGTGCTCTCGTTGGAGATCTCTTGCGTGTTGTTGCTGGCGACGGAGCTCCGCCCTCAAATGGCGGATGGTGTCCTCCGTCGTCACGGAATCCCTTGTCTCCCTCGTGGAGTCACGGTCTCCGTCGGAACCGGCCTGTTCCGACTCATCTCGATGAAGTTCTTCCTCTTCTCGGTCACGGGCGTGACCCGATCGTAGTCCTGATCGTGACATTGTCGCTGGTGACGTGTAGCTGACGCGTAGAACGGAGATCCGGCTCGAAGGACCAGCTGTTCCGGACGGGAACGCGCAAAAATATGGGGTGATTCCACCGCCTTACGGTCAGGTCAACCTGATGGCACCGATATCGCAGATTCTCAGACGAAAGCGAGATCGTATAAAAATTCGCTGAGAATCTTAGAGCGGTCCAAAGGCTGAAGCAGGAGTCGAGTCGAGAAGAAGAGAAAGTCGCAAGTAGATCTGGAGGTGAACGCAGGAGCAGAACTGAATTCTGGGTTCCTGCGCCACGTAATTTATTTCATCAAAAAATCAGGGCCCGCACGCCCAGGCGCATTTTCAACGACCAGTCAGAGGTCGGCATTTCGGAAACCCACGACACCGACCTCTGTCTGACGGCGGGATCACTACTCATAATTCGAGTCGCAGCTCTATGAGCAGAGGTCCCGTATTCAAAATATTAATAAACATGTAACTAAACATTCTACTATAGTTATAACATACTATTTTTACACATTTATATTTTATCTTTCTTTTGTTTCAATAACAAATGTCTCTCAGGTTCATCCTTCATGGAGATAATCGGTAAAAGGGGGCCAGACTCGCCAAGCTGGGTGCAATAATTTCGTATATTTGGTCTCTCTGGCGAGCCTGGCTACACAAATTCAATATTTTTTCTACATAAAATTATGTAAAGCCATATACAAGTGATTGCGAACAAAATCATATCAATTTTTACATTTTATAATTTTTGTATAAAAATGGCGACTTCGGTACGGTACCGATGTCGCAAGAGGGTACTGAATTGTGTTTACAAGGCCATAATACGGCCTATCATGACATATGCAGCCCCCACCTGGGGTCACGCTGCACGCACACACACAAACAGACTACAGATCCTCCAAAACAAGGCCATTCGGCTAGCCCTGAATGCGCCGCGTTGGATAAGGATCACTCAACTGCACCATGATTCAGGCATCCCGCCTATACAAGACTACATCCGAGACATGGCCAAGCGTTTTTATGCAGGCATCTCCTCCCACCCTAACCCAACAATCAACACTCTGTCGCTCTACGACGAGAATACTCCAGCAAGAATTAGGAGACCCAAGATGGTCCTCCTGGGGGCTCCCCCCCCCCGTGCCCCCCCCCCTGCGTCACCACAGCAGCAACCCTGAGCCATGACATCAGTAACCCCCCCCCCTTTTTCTATCTTTTCCCTATCACCTTCTTTCTAAAGTGAAGTAAAGAAACCCCTTCACTATTACATCAGATGGAAGAGCAAGGGGTCCATTAGTGACCCGGTACTCTGGTTTGCCATCATACAAGGTCAAGGTGTGTTTGATAAAAATGGCGACTTTGGCACGGTACCGATAAAATGGCGACTTCGGCACGGTACTGATGTCGCTAGAGGGTAAAACCGATGCCCCCGGACTGTGGCGATACCATACTGCAGTCGCCCAATATTACGATTTGGGAAGATTAAAATCTTTTCCAAGAATCAAATCATACCGCCACGATTTCTTCTTACATCGCTTACAACATACACAAAAACATTTTTAACAACAAAATTAATCCGATAACGACCTCCCAGTGATGTCAAAAATAAACTTTAAAAAACATACATACAAAAATTACAATAAATAACTTCGGTTATTTTTAATAAAAAATGCGTCGAGCGCGCTAGGCATACCCAAAGGGTTTTATTTATTCTTGCCCATCTGCGCGCTCGCGCTCACAATTCATGTGATAAAAAATGCAATAATTAATTCTAAAAAATCAAAATACAAAAAAATCACTTTTTTCTTTAATAAAATGTTCATCAGTGCCAACATATGGAGATTGGTAAAAAAGGCCCGATTAAGGGCCACCGGTTTTTTCTTGTCCGACACACATTATTTTAACTGGTTGCAGGTGGTACTGTTATTTGAGATTTGTATCTGATTGTATTGATGATTGGTAACTGAAATATTAGTGTTGTCTATTACCGATGGTGTTACGAAAAATCAGTTACCAATTATGGATACAATCAGATACAAATCATAAATAATGGTTAGTGTATCACCGGTTAAAATACCATCTCTAGTCTTGACATTGAATAAACTGAAGATAAAGATAATTTTTTATGCCACAGCAAAAAATTCAATTTGATGAAAATGTTGTTATATTTTGTTGTTTTTCCCATCACAATAAGTCAAATCCTTTTTATTGATTGATATAAAGTTTATTAACTGTTATCGCTAAACATCAAGTTGTGAAGAAACTACCTACTCCAGAAATGAAATTATCATCAAGGAGAGTCATTAGCTTTGAGTTTCCAAACTCATTGAGAAAGTTTAAAATTGAGTAAATGAAAAAGAGATACGAGAAAGTTAATTGATCTAAAATGAAAGTAAAAGCGGTCCTTGTAGTTCAGTGGGCATGACTGGATTCTCACAACGAGGGTTCTGGGTTCGATTCCCAGCGAGGTCACAATAAATCTGTGTGATTTACTTAAGCCTGGGTGTTTTGTGATGTTTTTCGCTTCTGTAATTGGGCCTCTTGGCCTGTTGAAGCGTAAAAAAAGACTTGATTGAATAACTTTAAAATAAAAAGAAGGGATTTAAGTAGATTTAAGATTGAAAGAAGCTAAAATTCAGGAGTAAGATATTATTTGTCAATTTAGATGCAGAATGTATTGTGTTTTAAGCTGTAAGTAGAAATTACTTAGGGTTGAGTAGTTTTGTTACAATGGATAATTGTGTGCCCAGGCACTTAAAATGAGTAAATAAAGTAAAGATGATTTAATGAATAACAATAATAATTTCACATTTTATTGCATACCTACTCTAAGTGTATGTATCCTCAAAATATAGGAGACATGCTTATCCGGATCGAGTCATCCATAGTGTGGGGACCAAGTCACTCATGTATATGGAACGCTTAGTACCATTCCCTCCCTCTACTGTTGGTGGTTATAGTTACAAAATTTATAAACCATGGTTATCATACCGAGAATGGGTATCTTATAAAATGCACGTCTAAATGAGTACAAAAACATTTGAAATATGATATACAATAAGGGAATTAAAGATTAAAAACAAAAGGGGGGGATCAAGTGTCCTCCGTGCAAAAAATTACGAGCCGTCAGCAAAATTCGGAGGAAAGATGCACGCGATAATAGCCTTTACACTTTAAATCAATAATAATTCTTTCATCTTATGATTACCGCCACCAACAAAAAAGCTTTAATAGTCATTTGATTCAACTATCTGATCACAAAACTGGTAAGTGCCTTTTTACATAAAATACCTTGAATTAGAAAATATGAACGTGACCACTTTAGAGGCAATTTATTTGAATTCTTTTCTAATAAATGATAAATAAAAATATGTTTTAATATACCTGATAAGTTCTTCTTTCTCGTCAACGTTTAACACCTATTGATTGATAAAAATAGTCAAAATTGTTTGTATTTTTTCTCCTACAGACTACTTCCGCATGATCAAAAATAATTCGCGATTTTCAATCAGCCCCTCCTGTCAAAGTTGAGAATCAACCCAACCATAGATATTGGAAATTCTATAGATCCGCTTCATCGCTTTTTGCCGGCGCCATTCGCGATTTTATAGTGTTTTCTTCGCGTTTTAAGCTTTGCATATAAGTAAGTAGACACATTTAACTACTAGATAATACCATACGGCAGTTTTTTTTAATAATTGACTTTTATTTCACCTTTGCGATTTGTTTTTTGTTGGTTAAAAGTGGCGTCTTGTGTGAGCCTACCAGGCCATTTGTAGCGTATTTTATTAAATACAATTTCAATTGGAACATTCCAGCATTTTTTCATTGCTGATCATCAATTTGTATCCTCTTTTCAAATCTTTCTTAATGAACCCTTTCCTAACCCTGGCAGGATGGAATATTAAGTGCTTGTTTTTATGGTTATGAATTCATCATAATATGGACTTAATTTCACAAAATATCTTAAAAAATAATTTAGTACAGAATCAGTTCTATGTATGAATATACTTAAATACAATTCGAGAATGGGATAAAAATGAAGTTGGACTGGCGATAAAGTAAAACCTTTTCATTTGAAAAAAAAAAATTAACTTGTGCGTTTGTATCGCCTCGGTTCAAGTAACTTTTCAATTGGAAAACAATGCTTTACCTAATAATGCCTGAGCTGTATTCAGTAACCTGATCTGAAAAAGCAGATGGTCTTTTTTTTTCAGTACACCTTTAACCACCTCTTTCAAATTATAAGACAAAAAGTTAGGTGTGTGTGTATTAAATCTATTGAATTTTCCATGAAAATGATGTGTATGGATGCATACTCGAAAAAGTTGCACATTATATTAAACATGAAAATATTTGTTGTCTCTCTTTGTCTGGTAAGAACAGTATCAAGTGAGTCATAGTTGACGGTAATTTAAAGAGAAAAGACCAAATAAACTTTACGGTTATGGGACTGAGAAAGCTGATATACTCTTTCATAAAAATTAGAAATATCCTAACAATAAACGTGTTGAAGACATTCATTTTGTGTTTAAATGTAATATATTGCCCTTGGAAAGGATACAGAGATTAGTTATTAAAATAATTTTGAAGACGTCTCCAATATTTCCAACAGAACTTTCTAAAATTTTCAATGTATTAAATATTAATTAAATCTATCAAAAATGGCTTCACTCCAAACCCACAAAATACACTTCAGCAATTATGCGTCTCTAAAAAGCTGTGTCCAGGTTCAGGACTAGTGCAGCCCAGCACCACTTCATCAGGGTGTTCATTTTTTTAATGCCCTTCCAGGTGAATTTAAAATGGAACTGAATTATTCAAGATTTAAATCAAAATTAAAAACCAATTTGAGGAAGTAAACCTTATTAAATCTTCAAAGTTCCATATAAATGTTTGTAATAATATTAGTAATCCTATGTAAGGCTGCCAACCTTAATGTGGATTATTATTTTTGTATGTAACAGTATTCTGCCATATGTAATACAATATCGCAATGATGATGCCCCCAATTTAAACACGAGAATTGGTATCTTATCTATAATACAATTTGAAATGGAATGTTAAATATCATTAGGAATGTTTTCAAATTATGCGGAATTACGTCCTTTATTTAAAAAAAACATCAACCTTTGAAAACCTTAGACAGTATGGATAATATTTTCATAATTGTTGCATGCAAATATAGACAATACAATATAATTTATTAATGATTTAAACTTGCAGACATGACCCGCGGAGCGCGCGGTGGTCGCGGCATGCGTCGTGGAGGATCACGGCCCCCCTTCACCCCTCGTCCAGCACCCCGGCCGACATTTGACCTAGCCCTGTGCGACCTCGCTTTCCCGAGAGTACGACCAGCTCCCGATGACACAGAATTCACTCAGGTTTGAAAATATTTTGACATTGTTTTACATGTTAGTAAGTGGTAATGTTGAAACAAAATATTTAATTATTTCTGTCAATTTTTGTTTGTTCTGGTAGTTTAACTATTCTATGTTATCGCCAGACATGGACCATCGAATTGCTCGTAAATATGTACAAAAATGAAATATTCACCCTTATTAAATCTTATTTACAGTGTATTTTCAAATTCGTGGCATTATCTGTGTTGTTGGTTGGCAGGTCTGAATTTTATACAGTTATAAAAAAAGATCATCATCACTATTGGCACTACAACCCTTGGTGGGTCTTGGCCTCCTCAAGAATCTTCCTCCACTCATCTCGGTTTAGTGCCAGATACAATAATAAATTATTTTTTTTTGATTCTGTCAATTGATTTTCAAATATTTCCATGGGACAAGGTATGTGCTTCAAAGATAACCGTAGCCTGCGAACATGTTGGTAATTTTATTCATCCAGAAATGCTGATGAAAGCTGTAATAATAAGAACGTAACAGCTCTCAATGAAAGGGGACAAGGTTTCTCTGAATATGGAACATTATCAGATTTTAAAAATTATAATTTACCAATATTTTTATAAATAACATTGGTTCGCACAGGATCAAAAATCGAAGATTAAAAATATTTTTTTTGCTTAATTTGAAATATGTTATAATATTAAGTATTTAAAAATAAATGTCTTGAATCATGAATAGGGTCCAGGCCGTAAAGGCAAAATAGCTTAAGAACAATTGTAAATATGTGTTTGCTAATTATGTATATAACTGTCAATGAGGGTCCCGTTAATGAGTCATCCATTAGAGCGACGACCGCGGCCGAGGGAGAGAGATTAAAATCTCACGATGAGTCACTCGGGCCGCGGGCGCGCTTAATTAAATATTTTAAATTTTGTTTTGAGATAAAATCGCAAAGTAAAAATCAGGTAGTCGCCTACGGAGCGGTCAGCTACAGTGTACTTGCCCGCATCTCTGTACCAATAGAGATACGGGCAGGTAACAACCGACACCCACACGGCTCGTGACTTGAGATAGCGCGCCGTACATTTTTTCGTACGGCGCTAAATTTAGATTCACTATCGCTAGAGAGCTCAATAATTAAAGTGTGAGGTGTCATTTTCTTCAGAAAAACAAGGGCTACCTGATGCGACATTAATAATTTAGATATTTTCACAAATAAAAAAGTTTCATTTTTTGTCACATGCACGTGATTTGCAAGCGCTGACATGCCCGGACAGTAATCTGCGTATTACACCCACATGCGGGCATGTCAGACGCACATTTTGACATATGACTCATTAGCGGGAGATATGAGAGAGCGGATTTATCTTAAAAAATATCCGCGCGCCGCGAGATATGCGCCGCCGATGCACGGTATTCCAAGATGTAAATCCCCTCTCTCAGTAATCCCTTTTTGGCAGTTATTTTCCCGTTATTTTGGCTGGACCCAAATAAAAAGGCTGCGAAAACCTAGCGAAAACACAGTGCTCTCAGTGCCTTAGTGCCAGTAAATATTTGTTGCCGTGTATGTGCGACAAATAGATTTTATAACGTCACTCTGCCCGTTTTTCGCTAGGTTTTCTTCTGAAACAAAAACTCTGCTTTTTATTTTCTTGTGTGTAAATTGTTGTGAATTAAAACCCCTGAAGAAACACCGTCGATCGTAGCGTTGCTCTCCGGTGTTTCAAAGTATCATCATCATCATCAAGATTTAGAAGCGAGTTGTGACTCATCGTCAGTGACGTCACGACGCCCGGAGCACAGCAGACAGGCGAGTAATCGGTGATCCACCCTATTCTAAAAATAATTATTTGTTACGGGCGTGTCTGTCCGTAACAAACATTGTAGGAAATTTAGCACAAAAAACACAAAAATAAAGATTTTTTACACATATTTATTTTATACCGAAGCAAAAAGTTTAAGCACACGAAAAATCAACAGGATAAAATTAATCAAGGTTATTTTCGTCATCAGTTAATTCAAATACTAATTTTAATACACTGTTGTCCATGGTCACACCATGTCCAAAGTAATTCAAAGAAAAACGCTAACTATCTGTCATGTAACACATTTTATTCATCGAGAAACACCAATCAAAGTTGATCCAGATGTAGTGAAACAGCTTCCGGTGAAATGAATGGAAACTTATTTGCAGGGAAACTTGTTAAAAGTGAACTTATTTAGCGAGTTTTACTATACTGTCATTACGTTGAATTTCCTACACCACAAATCCATGGATGTGGGAAGGATTATTGCTTTTGCGGGTTCACTATATGATTAGTTTCATAAACGTTTTACAAGCGAATGCACATATATTAGGATATTTCTATTTGTTCTGTAATATAACACAGGCGTGTGTTAGTAATTAAATGATTTAAAATGAGAATTTGTTTTACAGGCTCTGCTGAAGAGGCACACTGAACTGACCCCGTCCCCAGCCGAGCAGGCAGCTGTGCTCAACCTGGTCACCAAGATCGAAACTGTTGTGGAGAACCTGGCCGTGGTACCCGGAGATTTTGCTGCTTTCGTAAGCTTTTTTAATGCCACCACCAATCATTAGATTGCAGTTTTCTGGATTCACTCACTCTGCTGCCACCTTTTCTGAGCTATCGATAAATATATATTTTTGGTTTTCAATATATGTGGGACGCAGCCCACCAACGTTGTGATGGTATTTGATTCTGGTAATACAGTAAAATCTTGATTCAAAATTTTTAAAATACCCAAGTCCCAAAATGTTAATTTCATTGCTGATTAACCCCGATAATTGGTATTTCGAAATAATTTTTAGACCCTTGCGCCATAAATTAATACATTACATACGTTTCGTAATTCAATTTTTTTATCAAGTTATAAAAACTAATAATCATAATAATACGCAGCTTTTTAATCGCGCGCACTCGTGTGGGGTGTATTATGTATTTCACGGTACCTTGGATTCCACTTGTGGATATAAAAACAAAGTTAGCAATATTCAAAAAATAAATTGTTTTGGATGCAGTCACTGAGGTATACTAATTTAAAATGTATTGAATTCTAGATTTTAAATCACAAAAGACAAATAAAATTCAATCTCCCTTCTCGTAGACTCAAATATGAAATAATGAATGTGATGTTCCTTAGCCATCATAGAACTTATGGATTCCATGCTCCTATATCACGGTTGTGTCATCTTATAAACTCAAGACAGGATCTGGACTTCTTCGATGTAAGTCTGTCTAGATTCAAACATTCTCTGATTCCTCTTGAGTCCGGATCTTGTTACTTAAAGATGGAGACAAGATCTGAGTACAGATCTTGTCTCCATCTTTAAGTAATAAATTATTACTTTGATTCTTGCAAACATACTAAAACAAATCACACAGATTTGTTTCAGTAATACTTTCATTATAATTATATCATTGATACATAAACAAATTGTCAGCCTATTGCATCCAAATATGACGGAGGAAGAAATAATAATCGTATTGAATTTTTGCAGCAATTGCTGACAGTCCGCCATGTAGGTGCTTTTAAGCAGGGCACCATGGTCAAGGGGGACAGTGCGGCCGACCTGGTTTTCATCTTGAAAACACTGCCCACCAAGGAAGCTGTGGAGGGACTGTCTACTAAGGTAGGTTTCCCTGAAAAGCGTTCTGCTTTGATATTTAAGGCGGCACAGCCGATTCATAAACATGCATAGCTGTCAAATTACATCGATAGATCATGTCCTTTCAAGCCGTGCGCGACATGTCATCTGAGCGCAAATCGAGTGAAAATTACACGTTCGTTACATGTTTATGGTACATACGTTGCTAAAACAGTAAGGTTTGATAGAAAGAGATGGTCATATATTCTTTGCTTTCGTCCGCGTCAGGTATCCCCACAGAAGTACCTCACGTATCAAAATATTTACTTATTTAACTTTAGACAAATGATCTTATATTATTTGAGTCGACTTATTATTTTCCGTAAATAATTTAAGAATCATAGTAATAATTCTGAACTCCTTTTTAAATCAATGCATATCGTAATATGACAATACAAAACAATCACGTAGCCCCACGTGCGTACTGCGTATATCAAAATGTATTATTTTATCTATCGACAAATTCCCGTATTTTATTTTCGTCCAATAATTACTTACTGAATAGAATTTAAAAAACATATTAATAATTCTGAAATACTTTTCATGTCATAATGAATACCTTTAATATTAAACAAGAAATAAATATATGGGAGACGCGAACGCGCATGCGCACGGCGCGTACAGTATGTATCTTGATACCTCAAATGATCTGGAACAATTGTTGAATTAGGATAATACCGAAACTGACATGTGACGCAAGTTCAAAGTTTAAAAAGGATGAAACTGCTCAAAAATCCATATAAAACCTTAATATATGGGATATATCAATTGCTTTTGAGCGTATTATATAATAATAATTCATATAAATGTCAAATTTGGCGTAAAAGTACAAGGAATAGTGAAATAAACGACGAGGAATATTCGGCTACATGAACACGACTGACCCCTGCCGCGGCCAGACGGCATCTAACATGGATTCTGACTTTAATGATGTCGTTTTTCATACTTTAGAATTTTTATTTAAAAATAATAATTAACGTGTTTTTTATAAAAAATTTAGCTTTTTAATAGTGAATGAAGACTCAAAGTGCGAATATAGATACAATATATCGTTTAAAATCATCTTTTTATATGAATAAACAACGTTTGAAAATGACCAAAAAACGTAAATATTTAAGCATGTTTCAAAAATTATATCTTTCGTAATATTGAATATTTCTTAATTTCCTACGTACGGATTCTAGATAATTAAGCAAACTTTATATGTATAAAAAACATAGTATGCTTACATACAAATTTTCAACGAACGAATCGTCGCCCGGGAACATTAAAAACGTTTTTTTTTGCCGCGGCCTGTGGATTAATGCTTATATTTTTCTTATTTATTATGAACAATGTTCAGTTTATTACTTTTATATAAGAACAAAGGTTCTATCTAAGTTATCGCCCTAAAAAAATTGCAATCTACCATATAAATTCTGATATAAATGAATAATGAAAACCCACATTTTCGTAAAAAACGCCGAAATATGCATTCGCAGTGAATGTACCGCCTTAAATACATATAATGAATTTTTGATATTCCACATAAGTTACTTTAGTGATAGCCAACGTTGTACAGAATTAAGTCCAAAATATTGAAAGAAAAATCCAAACTTTGATTTCGCTAATCTCCGTAAACTCTTGACATTTCACCCAAAGGTGTTTGAACCGCTTCCCCCCTCCCATGTAGCCCTAAAGTGGCTTTTGCTTTGACCCCCTCCACCCTAGTGGAATGAAGTTTTTTCATATTAATTCCAGAAGATATTTTGTGCTGTTTTATTATTTATGTGGAAACCGATCTGAGCTGATTTATCGATCGCATATTCTGTACTGTTTTAATTGTGCCAAATAAAGTAAATGTAAGAATTACGTAGCTCGAATCTGACCCCTTCCCCCATGTAGCCCAGCGTAGCATTCTAACTAACCTCCCCCCCTCTTGACTAGGCCAAGTGGTTTATGGACGCTCGCAAAGTGTGAAGCATATTTTTTATTCAAAATTTCATATTTTTATTTTTTTCGGTCATCCAACAGGGAGACACAATCGCTTGGTAAGATAAAATACAAGAAACATCAATTAGTGTATATTATAGATATCTCACAGAGACGAAACTGTATTAATTATGGGAAAGTAGGTATAGAAGTCATTTGGGTGTAACAGGACTTATGACCTGTCTTTTGGTAGGCTTAAGTGATCACTTTACATATATACAACTTCCAAAAAAAAAATGAATAAGCATGGTATATTCTATCATGGGTGGAAATGGCGAATGTTACAATTGTGTAAAGTGATCACTTAAGCCTACCAAAAGACAGGTCATAAGTCCTGTTACACCCAAATGACTTCTATACCTACTTTCCCATAATTAATACAGTTTCGTCTCTGTGAGATATCTATAATATACACTAATTGATTAATAATGTCTCTGTGACATAAATCCAGCACTGTTCTGAAAGATTTGAACAAACTCAAAATATTCTACAAGAAACATAGTTAAATGTCTCCCACAATTAAAGGATAACACAGATAGGACATAACCATAGCTAAGTCAAATTGACAATGACAGATAAAACAACTTTACAGTTTCATTTAACCGATTGTTCCAAATTTAACTTTTACATAGACACAAAAGGGCTCGTGATATATATAATATACATCAGGGAGGGGAATGACTTTTTTGTATCTACATCACCATATGATGATACTCTTCATATTTAGTGTTAAAAGTATCTATTGAATTTATAAGGTAATTATAATCTGAGCATATGCGTGGAATGGGAGAGGATTTCCTATTGTTGGTTTGATAAGTTAGAAGGGAAAAGAGGTACATCTGTCTGGTAGGTCGGAATGGGACGTGAAAAGCTAGCAAGCTGGTGATTTCAGGAAAATCAATAATATTTTGAATTATTTGGAAAAGAAAGGATTGATCTGATAATATTCACCTGTTTTCTGGAGTTTCCAATTTATGAAATTTTATTTGGTTCAAATAGTTAAAATAATGTTTTATTGAACGTTTTCGATTCTTTTTATGTTAAATTTAAATGTGGGTGACCATATTGTCGAACAAAATTCAAGGTGAGGTCGATATAGGTTATGTATAGTCTCCTAAATGTACTAATTTGCCTGAATGGTTTGCCAAGACACATTATGAAGCCGGACATTTTGAATGCTTTACTGACAATCGCATCAATGCTCCTCCTTATTGCCTGCCCAACATAACTCGGCGTGCGGCAAGATTGGAACTAAAACCCCCCCCGCCTGCACCCGGCGGTAACCCCTTGCCTTGTAATTCAGTACAATTTTGTCTTTGCTCAGGAGCTGTGACATTTGATTATCAATATACACTGAATTATTATGTCCAAAACAACGAATACAGTCCGGGATGATGCAAGAATAATTGCCAATGAAGTATTAAAGTTTTGCGAAGCTGAAAAAGCAAATAATGGACCGATATTACCATCTGACAGTTTGACAGATAAAACGGCCGCCACGCGGGGTCGGGTAACAGCGCGCTGTTACCCGACCAAATTTATATTGAAGGCTCTGAGACTGGTCACCGGACATTATGTATTGTGTAATAAATTTACAACCTGGCAACTTCTGTTTCGCGACAGGGGCGCCCTCCCTCGCATGCCAAGTTATAGTGGTGGCACTCTAGTTCTTGCTACCAGCTGTGATATGGCCTGTATATATTTTGGAATTCACAAATTTTATGCCTATTGTAATTGTTTTGATTGTGACATTTTATTTTGTTCCCAGGGACAAGCCGTGGCTCAGCTGTGCAAGTCGGTGAAGGATGTGACAGTGTTCGGCGTCTGCTCAAAGAGCAAACATGAAGCGCTCAAGGAGAATGGAAACATTGACCACCTCCTGGAGAGGGGCAGCGATTACACAAGCGAAGTTCGCAAGTATGTTCATTCTAGAGAATGTTTTTCTTTTGCACTTTGAAATATTCGTAGATTTTTTCACCCCGTACTCTGGCAATTAAATCACATAATTTTACCATAAAAAATTTAAGAGTAGCGATGACAAGTCATACGGAGATGTAATGATAGATGAAATACTATGGTGTACCTACCTAACAAAATAATGTTATTTGAAATGAAAAAGGATATTTTTAAAAACAAATTTATTAAAATTAAAAGTACCCGATATTGCCATATTTGTTATTCTCACTTGCGAAAAAAACGAAATATTTTTTCAAATTCGTCAAATTTCAAAAAGAAAATATGCTAAAATGGCATTTATGGCGTTACTCATTTATGGCGTAAGGGGCTAAAAATTATTTTGAAATACAAATTATCAGTACGAATAATCTATTATGAAATTCACATTTTGGTACTTGTGTGTTTTTAAAAATTTTGAAAAATTGCGAATTTCGAATTATCGATGTTCGAATTAATTAATTAATTTCACTGTAGTAAAATTTATTTTCCGTTTATAGTTTTTCATTCTTCGTTTATGAAAACTTTGACCTAAAATACAAATGCTATTAAATTTTCCATCTAAATAATACTGTAAAGATCATCAAATGATAATCAGATTATAGTACATCGGGACTGTATGGAGAGTGATCCACATTTTTTCATCTTAGGCCCGGTTGTTACAAGTTCGATCAAAGTAAGCGGTCGATTAAAAGCATAGATATTTACGAAAACGGATCGTCTGATTGGTGGAGAACGTAAAAGTCTATGCTTTAAAACAATGCTTATTTTAATCCAACTTGAAACAACCGGCCCTCAGTAATTAAATCTCTTGTGATTTTTATTTGGATATTTATCCATTTCGCTCTTTAATTTATTTGTAAAGTAGCCATATACCATGTTTCTAAACCTTCCTGATTTTTTAATAAATCTGAACACTACATTATAAAAGTGAGTCTTGATATTTAATTTTTTAATTGACATCTCTGGATTGACCACAATTTCTGCAGCAATTCGATCTTTAATGACAATTTTATTTGTTCCCCTTCGAGGCTTGACTTCACTACTAAAATCAACCAATTTAATATTCAACATAGAACAAAAAAAATATATTTCTAACAAAAAGATGTGCAGTTAAGATGCAAGCAAGGCACAATTGCCTGACAAAGTTAATTAGATTAAACAATGAATTTTTTTGGGAACACCTATTAATTGAGTTACTCATGTGAGAAGTTGATAATACTAAATAGTGATAAATCCAAAGTAATATTTCTAAAGCAAATACAATGCTACATATTATTCTATATTTGAGCCCTTGCCCGGAATAATGTTGTATCCAACACAAATGTCAATTTTGAGTTATTGATGGAGTTATGTTAGGTATGTTATTATGCATCGATTAAGGTAAATAATATGTCAAGAAAAAAATATTTAGGCTTCTGGCTGCATTTTAAAGTTATTGGTTTGTGGAATAACGTTGTATAGTGTTTCTCAAAATGGCGTCGCCGAGCGTCAATATCGTGGAGCGTGGTTTAATTCACATGAATAAAGGGAGAAAACGAATATCTAATGTTTTAAATTGGAAAGATATCAAAGCCAATAAGTTGAAGGATGCAGGAAAGGAGTTTTTATCCAGAAAAAATATTATCAAACCTGCAATTGACCCGCCAGAACATGTTTGTGGAATAACGTTGTATACGATTTGGCAGTTCTGATTGATATTGTGATTTCATATGTGACAATATTATTTTGTCGAACGTTAACCGATTTTACTCAATTGATTTATCCATATTGATATTTGAAATGCTTTTTGATAATAATGCTGGCTTTATAGTGCTCTTTATATCGTAACTTAATATAACACCGATACAAAAAGTTTATTTAATTCCTCATTCTTTTTCGCAGGGTCAAGTTTGTGCCAAAAATGTTTAAATTCGGGATGTTTTCTCCATTTTAATATCAAGATAAATATTTAATCAGTATTCAGGTTACTGAATTACAATGAAAAAAGTAATCATTTCGTCTTGTGTATTAAGAAATTGAATGTCCGACGCCGTATTCAGCAAACAGACGGAGATATGTAACAGTATGTACGAGAGACTTATCGTTCCGTAAACGCTCTTTACCTACTAATGATCTCATCACAATCAGAGCTCAAACCTTCCACAAAGAATTAGAATCATGGACCTCCTATAGCTTTCTACCAACTATTTGTGGAAGGAGGGCAAGATTGGCTACCGTTTGGAAAAAAAATCATGCAGTTAGGGAGCCTGGAACTAACTTCAATGTATTCCAATCTGCTGCCAATAAGACTGTTAAGCTCAAGGACCTCGATGACATTTTTGAATTCATGTTAGATGAGCACATGCTGCTTTTAAAAGGCATTATCAAGTAAAGCAGAATAAAAAAATCCATTTTGCGGAATAACGTTGTTTGTGAAAATTTCATATACAACGTTTTTCCACTGATTCAGCATGTTTTTTTTACAATAGATTCAAATTTAATTGACTTTTCCCCCTATTTTATATTGAGATTTTTTAAGAATTATATATTTATTATATTTAAAATATAAAATGTAATAAATTGTAACTGGTTTCGTTTTTTCAATTTTTCTCGGAATGAGAGTATTGTTGGATACAACGTTATTCCGGGCAAGGGCTCATTTATATGTATTATGTGTGTATGTATCAAGCAGTTGAATGTCTTTTATCCAATAAATGCTGATTTATCCATAATGAAATGAAATTAATGTGCAGGAATTAATTTCTTGTGTTAATTTCAATTGAATTTGCAGGCCCATTTAAAACTACTAAAGTTTGAACATTATTTCTAAGATTTCAAACACTTGATTTTGGAGATTTTATATATTACATTGTTAGTGAGCTCCTGTCAGACCCAAATGAAGTTTGACAGTTTTGCAGGATGAGATGTTAGCCTTTCTTTAAATCATTGTTGTGTTTGAGATTAAAACGTTTATTGTGCATATTAAGGGCGACATTGCTAAGCAATCAGTTAAATGTACATATGTATTTAGTTTTTCTAATGAGTTGATTGTTTTTTCAGAGTTTGTCCAGATGGCGTAGACATCGTCCTGGACTGCCTGTGCGGGGAAGAATGTAATCGCGGATACCAACTCCTGAAGCCGATGGGAAAATATATTTTGTATGGTAAGTCCTAACATCTAACAATAATAAACAATATCAAATATAACAAATAATCATACATTACATGCGCGATAGACAGGATGTGCTTATTTATGTACACATAGTTTTTATGAGAAATGTCAAGATCTAATGTTTCTCTCATCGAAGTAGAAGTTTTGGCTTTAATTCAACATTTGGACACTTCATGATGGTTTTAATAATGGTGGTATTTTAACCGGTTCAACTACAACTGTTATATGAGATTTGTATCAAGTATTAGTAGTGATGATATTTTAACCAGTGGCGTACTAACCGTTATTTGAGATTTTGTATCTGATTGCATTGATTGATTGGTAATTGATTTTTCACAATTCAGGCAATCATCGTAGGTGTGTGTAACTATTTAAAATAATAATCTTTCATGATTGGTAATCGATTTTTCATAATTCGACTGGCAATCATCAGTACTAGACAGCAGTTATATCTCAGTTACCAATCATTGATACAAATCTCAAATAACAGTAACGTGTGTAACCAGTTAAAATAATTGGCCATCACTAGAAATTAGTAGATGTAACACAAACTGATTTCTACCAATAACAGCGGTCATTACAAGATTGTTAAGATAATGTAAATCTACAAGAATAGGCCTGAATATATGTACTACCTATGCACATATCAGTCAATTTAATAAATGCAAAGTACGAATACCATATGAATTTGACATTATTAAAATAGCTGCTTGCAATAAAAATATATCTACAATATTTTTTTACATTTTTATGGTCTTAGAAAAACATGTTTTAATTTTTTTCAGTCGAAATAATACTATGTCTATGAATGTAATTGTTCAACAACATTCATCAACAGTATCAAAAAAATGTATGTAGGTACCTATCTGAACTGTCAAAAAATTTCCTTTAAGAATTTAATGTTTGGCATTTTTTAGAGTTTTAGAATAGAAATTTAAATAGATCTTAGATCACTTATCACTTTCATGCATATATCGATGATACCTACTATTTTACTATCTCTTTCTTTCAATTTTGAATAGAAAATATTCTTTACACTTTATGGTTTATCTTATGTCATTTTTTAAATTTAATTATTATTAATTAAGTTTATCTTACATTTCCATTACTTTACACAATTTTACATAAGCGACATCAAATTTTTCACTTTTTGCCCTATCTTCTCTAAAACATGTTACAACTTTGATGTCGCTAATCTCCTTAATTGTTGACATTTCGCTTTTGACAAAGTGTGAATAATGTTTTCTATTCAAAATTGAATGAAAAAGACTTCCCTAAAGTTTTTGCTACTAGCTACGAGACACCTGTATATAAATGGACTGTTCCTATTAATATTTGTATTTGCAATCTGCAGAGCACTTGCGCTACTGATTTGTTTTCCATAGGTGCAGAAAGTATAAATAAGCTTGCTTTTAAAAAGATATACAGACAATAAATAGTGTGTGTGTGAAAATTTTATTTCATTACAAATTAGAAAACTTTATTTTATTGCAAATAATAATCTGAATATGATTTTTTCCAGGTTCTTCAAACGTTGTCACCGGGGAAACAAAGAGCTTCTTCAGTGCAGCAAGATCGGTAATTTTTTTTCTATTTTATTTGATTTCCTCATACCTACTGATAACTTTAAAACGAAAGCTTTTATCACGAGTAAGAAATGTATTAAGTAAAACAATATTTATTCTTTTTGCAGTGGTGGCAGGTGGACAAGGTGTCCCCGATCAAGCTGTTCGATGAAAACAAGACTCTGGCGGGCTTGAACCTGCGACACCTGCTGTTCCAGCACGGCGGAGCGGAGTACGTTCGCGAGGCTTTCGGACGCGTACTGGAACTCTGGGAGAAGGGAGTTGTTAAGCCCATCCTCGACTCCACATGGGCCCTCGAAGATGTAAGGAACTTCTCAAATTTAAGACTTTTTTCTTAGTATCTCCTTTCATTAGAAAAGAAAAGCACTGTCCGTTATATTACAATCGTAAATTAGTGTAGCAATCAGGGATATGAATGAAGTTTTGCTTTGCTGCTAAACTATTTAAGTACATAACGAGGCATGTGGCCATCCTTTAAGGTTTTGAAGCGCACAACGGCGACAAGGACTTCAAACTATTAATAAAAAAAACATTCACAACTCCTCAGCTTTGTCTAATTTAAGATAATAAATAAATACATTAATGCTAATTAATTGGCTAGCAGAAAAATTCGGAATAAAGTCTTCAAAATACAAGTTTCATCTGCGAGTAATTGATCATAGATAGCAACCACAATTGACCGCATATTGGTATGGTACACGGTTATCACAACCACGATTGATCTCCGATTGGTATACAGCAGGGGCGTGCAGTGAGAACAAGAAGCATGACTTTTTCTTGAACATATATTTTGAAAACATAATAATAAAAGAAAAGAAAATAACAAAACAAAATAAGAATGTTCTTAGGTTTTCAAGGCCACTCAGAATCTTTAGGCTTGTGTTTTCTGGGGTATTATGCCGTGTTATTATGACCTTTTCGGCCGACGTTTCGGATCCCATTGCAGGGTCCATCATCAGGGCTGATGTGTTGTTGTGAGTGTCAGTGTTGTGGTTAAGAAATACAATATATCTCGTAACATTCCTTTTACAATAATTAATATATTATTCAAATTTTAATATTTCATAATATTCTGCTAGATAAATATTGAATTTCAATTTTTTTTCCTCCAAATATGTGTTTAAATAAAAGTCATGCTTCTTGTTCTCACTGCATGCTCCTGGTGTACAGTTATCACAACTATGTTTTTATATAAATACTTATTCTTTAGGAACCGACATGTCAAAGTACCGTCAGTTTTGATGGGTTACAGCTAATTATGGATTATAAATGTCGACCTTTATTGATTACTGACCAGTAGGAAAGCTTCAATACAAACATGTTAATATATACGTGTTATAACTCACAAATATATAAATAAATTTTGACAGTAAAATTGTTATATCATCCTTAGGTTCCAGAAGCTATGCAGAAGATGCACGACCGTAAGAACATTGGCAAAATAGTGCTGGACCCCTCACTCGAACCCAAGCCCAAACCTGCCACACCCGCCAAGGGCAAAGCGGGGAAGGACAAGAAACAGAACTCTGAAGAAAAGAAAGACACCAAGGAAGAGAAAGATAAGGAGGAAAAGGGAGCAGAGAAGAACGCAGAAAAGGAGAAGAATGGTGATAAGCCCCAGGAGAACGGAGAGAAGGAAGAGGCCGTGGCCAATGGCAACACTGATGAGGGGAGCCAGTAATCCGGTTGTATAGTTTATTTACTGAGAGAAGAAATATTATTTTTATTCAAGAAGGCTGACATTCATGACTTTTATTTTTTTAGTGTTTGCTTATAAAAAACTAGAGAATCAAATGCGTTTATGAAGATTTAGTTATTTCACATTTATGTAGTGATACAGCTTTATCGACAAGATCTATTTTTCAATATGTAGCTAGTGGAAATTATCTTTTATCGGCCTTTTTGGATGGCAACTAATTGTAAAGAAATATGCTTTTGTTATTTACCTGTTATCAAAATTTACTTAAAAAACATTCATTGTTAATTAATGTCTGAAGATGTACAAGTCCTTATTTGTACTACCTTTTTAGAAAAAGCAGACGGCATTAGATTGGAAGGCAAGAGCATCTCCCTTTGAAAGAATCATCATTCATTTTGTGCAAACTTCTAAATAATCATTCAATGTACCTAAAATGTATAAATTCAATGAAATACTTAAGTTTTCAACTTTTGGATAAAGATTTACACTTAGCAACTTTTTGATAAGAAATATTGATGTCAGATTTGCCATATTTTGTCAAAGAACAACTCGATGCTGACTCCTTATTAATGTATTTGTGCAACGGATTATATTTTAAGGTTAAATTTAAGGTATCGTTTTCTTATCACCAGCAAACTGAACTTGTTGATGTGTTCCGGTACATTTATAAGTTATAAAATTAAGGATAAAGATGGCCTCAAATCCAATAGGGATAACAGAAAGTGAGCATGGTTGTAGCGTTTATTTGTATTTTATACCATTTTTACTTTGTACCTATTTATCTCTTCGAGACTTCAAAATAGTTCCAGATTCTGCGCTCAGGAGAAGGGATTCTGTCTGGTAAACTGTATTCTAAAATTACGGCATTTTTTTATGTAGCGATCTGTAGTGTATAAAAATGCATAAATTTTACATTTTGCTGCATTTAATGTCAACAGCTCAATTTTGACAATGATATATAAATGTCTTATGCATATATTTTTTTAACATTTGATGAAAATTTAAAATAAATGATATCCGAATTTTAAGTTTACGCGGCCAGTATTTGTAGAAGTTAATGTTAAGCGTGAATGGGAACAATATCGCAGTGTCAAGTGGATTCCAACTATTTTCTCGTAGATTTGCATTTAATGGGCATTGGATCCGAGCAATTGTGTGTGCATATATCTCTAATGGTGCAATTTGAAGATGAACATAATATTTTATTTCCCGACTAAGGTGCGGCATTCTCCGGAAGCGGAGACGAGCGGTGCCGCCGGTTATTTTGCTTCTGAATGAGATTGTAATTTATATTTAAAGAATATTTTTGAAAGTACATAAAATGACACTAGACTAGGAAGCACGTGATCAAGTCACACTACAAATGAAACTGCACATGCATTATATAATATGTAATACATAGTGTTTATGGAGGAGTATTTTTGATAAATACAAATCATATTTCTGTACCAAACCATATTTTATAATGTAATATCGTGTGTCACAGTCTACATATCCAATTATCGGTTTGTATTCATTTTTATAAAATTTTATATGTGCATTTTTAATGTCAATGATTTTATAAATTAGTACTTCTTTCTACTTATCTATTCTTATATCACATTTTATACTCTATACCTTAGCGCTTAAGTGTAAACATTAATTGTAAGATAGGATATGGAATGATTGACTACACAAGCCTGCATCTTTACCGTCAATCCTCTACAATGCGGAACAGGAGTCCTTTAAAAGCTTTGCATTCGCGGTGCAGACCTTTTGTGTCAGTTTTATCGAAAGCAAATTTTGTAACATAATATAAGTAATGTTTTGCCAAATGAAAATTATCGCTATTATTATAAAATGGTATATCAGAAATATGTTGCTTTCTATGTCACAATATTTTATGGAGCTTGGAATGTTAATCAGTTGTAGTTGTAATTACCATTGATCGGTGTTGTAACATGTATTTAATATTCTAATGGTTGATAACGTGACCAACGCCAGCCAAACGGACTGGGGGTCGGCGCAGCCAGCATTTGTTTCTAATCAGTGACATATAACAGTGAAGCCTCTTTACTGTGATCAGTTTACACACCCAGCTAGAGGAACGTCGAAAATATTCTATATTTTAGACTTAAGGTAGTTTCAAATTATTTTGTGGATATTATTACGCGGCTTTACGGCTTGCTTGAAGACTGATGTGTTGCGTGATTAGGAAAAAATGTATTCCTGGGTATTTTATCGAGCCATTGGATATTTATAATTATGGAAATAAAACATTCTGAGATTAAAATAGATCTTTTATTATTTATCAAATTGACTTCTGGAACCTGTCCTTATTAAATATACGAGAAATTTACATTTTAATGTCATAGTTGCTGGTGCAAATTACTTTTCATTTCGTTGTAAATTGCATTGAAAAATCAAGTGGAACTCTGCATTTTATTGCAGTCGAACACAGGTACTACACTCTCAAGTGCAGTGACCTGTTGTAAGATATGATATGTGGTTGAAACGATTTGGAAAAAAACAAATAAATGAGGTCTAAAATAGTAAAAAAATGAGATGGTGTACATTCTCTTTACATGTAAGGAGTAACTCAAAGGCAACAACATGGAGAAGAATCAGGAAAAAGGGGAACTGATCAAATCATCTACTTACAATTTTTAAGCACAGTAGAACCTCGTTAATTCGAATTTCAAGAGACCCAAAAAAAAACATTTTGAATTCGGAGAACCCGCTAATTCGAAATTAAAGGAAATAAAAAAAAATCATGAAGCGGCTGCGAATTTGCAAAAAATTGTAAAATTTATGAAAAACATATGTTTTAAAACTCTCAGGAAATCAATTTGAAAACACAATATGTATGTATTATTTGGTAATGCAAAGATTACGATATACATATTTAAAAAAAGTGGATGGCCAAAATCAAAAATATTTAAATTTATGAAACATTTGTAGCTTTCTGTTACTGTTAAAAAAATAATAATTATATGATTTAAAATGTATTCATTTATGGCCCAAGGGTCTAAAAGCTATTTCAAATTATCGGGATTGGTAAACCATGAAATTAATATTTTGGGTATTCTAAAATTTTCAAATTATGACAAATTTCCAATAATGGGATTTTACTGTCGTATATACAGAAAAACTGTAAATTTTCAGTTGTATATTTTTAGATCCAATCGCTTTTACTATCAATTTACAAGGTATGCCAGTAAACTATGTAAACTAAGTAGTATTTAATAGAGTAAGTATGTACTTCAATAAATTTTGAAGCATGACTTCTAGATAGATTCTGAAGTCTCAGTTTCAAATCATCTTACTGCATCTAGTTTATATTTTTGGTCATGGTTTTTCACTTTTAAATTAAGCTTTGCCATAGATGAATTTTTATTCTGAAAACTTAGTGATGTAATTTGAAATAATTACATCAATTTGGTAATCATGAAACACAATTTGTGTAAGACATTTTATTTGAGTAAGGAATCTTTAAAAATAAAATAACAAATATGTAATATAGCCAGAGCTTGAGAGTTTGAGAGTTTCATCATTTTCACATAATTTTGGTACACTGAAAACAAACAAAACAAAAAGTTCTAAAAATTTCAGGATTATAATTACATAATAATCCTGGGATTCATAAATAATGAGTAATGTATGTGGGCGGGATCCCAAGATTCACTACTTTTGAAATATTTATTTACATGCTTCCACAAATCATTAAAATATTATATTACAAAATGTTTCGCATCTATCTCATTTTAAAATTATTTCCTGCTTATGCACTTCGGCAAATTACCAAGCAGAAAAATACAAACATGATTAATTTTTTTTCAAATCACTGTGAACCCTCAATATTCGTCATTAATTTACTCCTGAGGGAAGGAATATCAAATGAATTAGCTTAGTTTGAAAATAGTAAGAATATTGATGTGACACGTATTCCGTGTTCGCATCTCTATTTATTTAAAAAAAAAAAAAAAAAATTCTCATAGAAATTAACTAAAAATGGTTTAATTCTTCCACATCCCCAAATTTAAAAAAAAATTTCCCTCTAAAATCATCCCAAATTTTGAACATTTTAATTATGTATTAATCACTACCTACTAATGCTTTTTCATAATGGCAAAAATTTACTTGTATATTCTGTAGGCCTACATAAATTCATAAATGAAATTTTAATCAGAAATTTATCTTTCGTATGAAAAAATGGAGTATTTATTTCACACGGGTTAGAGTAGTGTTTGTGTAATGTATCTTGATGTGACCAATGTCTGCGTCTGAATTTCGTTCACCCTGCAATGATAGGGTGAACGAAATTCTGCCTTTTGGCCCAAGTGGACAGCCGTTCCCTGATTCCCGACAGAGACCGACTGACACGTGGGATGAATATCGACTTTTCGGGTGGATATCAAATTTTTTTTGACAAAACAATATGAATATTTAGAGTTCACATTAAATTTAAATCTTAATTAAGCAGACAGGTTAATATTGTATATGTATTAAATATTTAGCCATTCAATTTATTGTCCCATTAAATAAAAACATTTTTTTTACTAATAACTGAAATTATTTTATAAACATAGTTTATATAAATGTGCCCTCTCAAACAACATAGAGTAATCAACAAATTACAGGGAATATAAATCTGTAATGCAATCCACAGAAAGAGTCACTAAGGGCCGGTTGTTTCAAGTTGGATTAAAGTAAGCGTTCGTTTAAAGCATAGATATTTACGAAAACGGATCGTCTGATTGGTGGAGAACGCAAAAGTCTATGCTTTAAACAAACGCTTACTTTAATCCAACTGAAACTTGAAACAACGGGCCCTAAGGCGGTGTGGGCACACGGAATGTATGAGTGAGAAGAGGATGGAAAAAAAATACACATACAGAAAGATTAGAGACTACAGAAATACGTCCACAAAATACTAGGTATATCAGATATTAAAGGGCAGTCGTATTAAAAACTAGAATGATTAACATGACACATACAAGAAGATATATGAAAGCGATGAAACAAGGTGGTGTCCTTGACAGAAGGATATAGCACTTTGTTCACCCATGTAGATGAATAGCAGGAAGGTGATATAATAATAATAAATCAGTTAAGGCCAGACATCCATTTTCCAAATGTCAATTTGGTCCAAATTTTGTCTGAGATATCCATGCACTGCAAATACACATTTCGACATTTTTTTTAGAAAAATGTAGGTTTTTATTATTCATCAGAATGTATACGCTTAACTGCAATTTTTTTATGGCAATAACTTAGAAAGAAGCTTTGTTCTTACATAAAAGTAATAAACTAAACATTATTTACAATAATTAAGAAAATATAAGCATTAATCGACAGGCCGCAGCTAAAAAATTCATGTTTAGTGCCTTAGACGAGATTGATTTTTACTGAATATTTATGTGTACGCAGAATATGTTTTTTTAAAAGTATAAAGCTAGCATTACGATGAAGGGTGGGAATCCTATCTCACCCAATTAAACCCACCCAAGCAGTTCGAAAAAAATCGCAAACAGGGAAAAGGTGATAAGTCCTTGAATTATTTTATTTGAAAGACTAAAATATGATTATTTGATTGTCACTTTGATGAAGAAATTTGAACAAAAACTAACAACTTTTCAAAGTTTGTCAAATTTCAATTTATTAGAAAAGTTCAAAATGTGACTAGCACCTTTCTGTGGATCCTTCATAAGATATCATCATATATATCTCTTTGTTTATAGAAATGGTATCCCGTTGTTATTATTGTGTCAGTGAACTCCAATATTTAGTGAAAATAAAATGCAATCCTAAGCAGGACAAATTTAAATGAGATTTTTATTAATTATATTAATAATGTCAACACAAAAATCATTTCGCTCTTTTTGAAGAGACTTTTAACCCTTTCCACTCGAAAGTTTTTTGGTGTATTATTTCTCGTTTCTTGATAAAATTCCTTAACTTATTGCTTATTATATTCAGAACTAAAAAACCTAATATGTAAAAAAAATTGAGAAATAAGACATTATTTTGTTGCCGCAATAGCGGCGGCACTCGAGTGCTAAGGGTTAAAGTTCAAATGAGCAAATACCATATTTCTCTTCCAATCTCATAAATTAAAAATTCAAGATAATTTAAAATAATTTTACTTTTTGTACTACACATTGAACTAAGTTATATTTTTGTTACGACTAGTAACAAAATATAACTTAGTTCAATGTGTAACTAGTAAGAGTTGTAGTCTTTCTTGTCGACAATGTAAATGACAACTAAATGAAATAAGATTGGTTGATGACCTATTCAGGCACACGGGCGGGGTGGGTAGGATGTAAAATAAATAGGCCGAACTGCCGAATAAAAGAAAAACATAAATACGAGAATAAAAGAACATCGCCATTATCTAAAAAATATATAATAACTTTCAGAAATTATTCAATAGTTTACAAAACAAATGATAATTATGTTTATATGTACATACTAAAAATAACTTTGTTGATTTGAAAATATCTTGCATTAAAAATCAGTACATTTTAAATGTACACGATTTGAAAATGTTAATTCATTTTGAAGGTTACATTGCATTAGCGTGATTTGTTATTTTAGTAAGCATATTTATTTAAAACTCGTAAGAATTTTCAGTATTAACCATACTTAGTTTACATATCTGACTATAATCCTGAAAAAATGTTATAAATCTTGTAAATTTTAATAAAACTTTTTGGATTTTTTCCCATGGTTTGGGTTCAGTTTAAATATTTATGGCTTATAATTGCATCACTTTTGAATACACAAAGTTCAGAAATAATTTAATTTAGGGCGAGAATTCATTAAAGTGCAATTACAAACATATGCATTGCTGATAAAAATTGGTATGCGAGTCATTTTTTCAATTCGATAATTCCATTATCGTAAAAGCTATAATTACCATATTTATAATGAAACATGAAACACTGATTATCTTCAGGGCTCTATTTTAGTAACAAAATATAAAATGGTGACCAAAAAAATTAGAAACGCTCGATTATTTCCGAACAACTTTATTTAAGTCATGCAACGTTGATTAGTTTATATATTTGAAAGGAATATGTATTAAAAAAAACATCTTTCTACACACAACAAGTCTAAAAGTAACGAGTTAGTCTCATGTCACATAAAATAACAAATTAATAACATTTCTTTCCAAATCAGTTCTTTTTTACTTAAATATGTAAAAATGTACAACAATCAATATTGATTTCGACTTAAAAATATTTAATAGAAGATCGAAATAAAAAATGTTTAGATTCTAGGATGCGTATAAAAATAAGGTACTTTATCACATTATTACCAAGTGTCGAGAAAGTTAATTTTATTTCTAGTACCAGCTTGACATGCATTAATTGAATAAAATGCAATGTTGTCATATTTAATTTCAAACTTGGTTTTGTTATAATTATCATATATTGGGCATTATTTATCAAAATCCGTTAATCTTCTCCTAGTTAACGATAGAGATAGTTTTTTCTTATTGATGTATTTTCTAGGAGAACCACTGAAGCTGGCTGAAACCATCGGAGACTTATTCGGGGATACAAAGTAACCTACGCCTTTGCTAATTTTATTTGGAGATCTTAAATAAACACCATCTGATTGGTTGGACGAACTACTAGGTGAATCTTCCGATTTTCTTTTGGCGAGTGAAGCAATTTTTACAGGAGACACATTTAGAGGATTCTGATCATTAACACTCTCACGCGGAGGTGTCTGCGATAATGCTTCATCGTCACTACTAGATGGAGAAAGAGTAATTTTTAATGAGGAATTATTTTGAGGAATCTCTTCTTTAATACTCTTTACTGAGGGTGTCTGTGAGAGCGTCTCGCTGTCACTACTAGATAGAGAAACAATCATGTTTAATGAGGAATTACTTTGAGAAGTCTCTTTTTTCGTACCCTGTATCGCCTTGTGCTTAGCTATCTGTGACAGGGTCTCATCATCGCTACTAGATGGAGAAACATCTATTTTTATTTTTGTTAAGTTTTCAATATTACCACTAGATAAATTTGAGTTCTGATCAGTGCTATTAGGTGAAACTTTGGTGAGCGAAGGGGATGAAATGTTTTTTTTACTTTCTGGTACGTTATCAAAAATGTATACGGGAACTTCAGTCTTTTCAACGTCACCATTACTGGTTTTTACATCATTAGTTTGTGAGGTGAGCTGAGGTGCTCTTTCGTCTTTTGGCATGGAATGCACAGACTTGTGGATGTAGCACACTTCCGCATCTATATTTGATTCCATCAAATATTGAATCCATTGCATCTGTTTAAATGAGAGTCTGTCGCCATCACCTTTTACTTCAACAAATTTTACCTGAAATTATAATGGGTACTGTATTAAAGAAAATATAAGTTTACTATCCAAATATACTCTTGACAGCATCTGACCGCAGACCATCAATAAAAAAAGTACAGCAGACTCCCGATTGTCCGGAATCTGATTAACCGAGACGAATGTCGAAAGTCATTGAATTTTTTTTTTTTTTATAAATGCTCAATCAATTATTGGGAATTTTTTTCACCATCCATCGCGAATAATTGGGAGTCTAATATTGTTTAATAATTAAATTTGGTTTAAAAATAATGATTGTTTATGATTAGCAAATTAGATAACAATTTACCTTCTTAGTTCGATTATTCCACAGGGTGAGATCAGGAAATCCCGAGTGAGCATAATGATACATCTGAGATAATCTTTTACAAATACTGTACAGTCCAACTGAACCTAAGCACAGTGCCACCTCGCAAAGTTTCGCCCACTGAACATTATTACTGAGAAGAGAAAAATCCCCTGCAAAAATAAACAAACAAACCTATTTGGAAAAATTTGACACATTACTTTAGAAATGCGAATACGGAATATGTGTCATATCAATATTCTTTCTAGAATGCGACCACTATAAATTGACGTGCGAGGGAGGGCGTCCCTGTCGCGTAACAGAAGTAGCCAGGGTGTAAATTTATTACACAATACATAATGTACAGAATGTCCGGTGACCGGTGTCGTAGCCTTTAACAGAAATTTGGTCGGGCAGCACTAAAGAAACCAAGCCGTAATGGCGGCCGTTCTATCTGTCAAACCGTCAGACGGTAATATCGGTCCATTATTTGCTTTTTCAGCTTCGCAAAACTTTAATACTTCATTGGCAATTGTTCTTGCACCATCCCGGACTGTTTAGGATGTTTTGGACATAATAATTCGGTGTATATTGGTAATCAAGATGTCACAGCTCCCGATCAAATACAAAATTGTACTGAATGACAGGGCGGGGGGTTACCGCTGGGTGCGGGCGGGGTGGGTTTTAGTTCCAAAGTCGCCGCACGCCAAGTTATAGTGGTCAAGCAATACATATTTTCAAATTGAGTCGTAATGTTGCAAAATCTGTTCTGGATGAATTTTGAAAAATATGAGATTACGGTGTCGTATGGGGGAGTCGCTACATTGACTACATTGAGTCATAAATCCCGCCCCATTGCGTTAAAATTTAAAAACATATTTGAATGACTTGCATAACTCGCTTCAAATGTCACGTGAGTTGCGAAATCCTCTCTAGAAGTACTGAAGTGCGTAATTAAGACTGTCAAAATTCACTATTGTGTGTTACACTTCAAAAGCGCTAACATTTTGAAGTGTAACTATTTTGAATTGGTTAGAGGTAGAGGTTATTTGGGAAAATAATACCCTGTTATCAGGATAGTTTTTAGAGAAAAGATCTAGAATGATAAGAGACAATCTAAAATCTTCACAAATCTTCGGTCTTAACCCTTTAGTTATTTAATTTATAATATGTACCTTTCTTTCTGGCGTCCAGTGTCTCTTTCATCTTATCGCGGATGACTTCTACAGGAAAGGTTTTAATATATTTGAGGCGCTCATCTATAAGTTCTTTTCTGTTGTTGTAAAAATGTGGAGTGTACAAGTCGAGCGGCACCTCCTGATAAGGCGACAAGAACAGTCCTTTACCTTTTTCTACCGTATTGTAGATAATGTCCCAAAATAATAAGACAAAAATAGATATGATGATTCGTCCCTCCCAATGATCTCCTGCAAAATAAATAAGCAGATAAATATATGCTGTAAGCAGTAAAACTTACTCAAATCACCAATTATCGCTTAAGTACTGCGGGCAGTTGTGGTGACCGTTATTTGACCGATAGTGAACGCTTTTCAGTTGATAGTGGCCGCGGAGAGCGGGGATACAGATTTTCAAAGCACAGCGGCGTAACTTGGGTCATGGGCTAGCCCCGAACCAACTTCAAGGTTGAACGAGCACGACGACTCTACCGTGACTTATCCGCGGTTCAAATCCCGAGACAGTGGAAAATCAGTTTGAGATTTCTTTTGAATTGGTCTGTTCAGTTTTATTTTCAATCGTTGTTTAAAATTATAATTTAGTGAATGTGATTTCGGATGAATCAAACGGAATGTATTCACTTTCTAAACATTTTTATGTTATATTTCCAGTTTTATGTTATACAGTAGAACCCCGTTAATTCAAAATTCAAGGGACCCAAAAAAATAATTTCGAATTATGCGGAACCCAATTAATTCAAAATTTTAGGTACAAAAAAAATTGCGATGCGATTATGAAATTTGCCAAAAATTGTAAAACTCTTGAAAAAAACATTAATTTTGTTAAATTTATGCTTATATTTAAAGAAATTATTTTGAAAATGCAATATTTGTTATGTTTATGCAAAGTTCGCGACATTTCTATTGCTAAAGTACATATTGCAATTCACACTTGCGAAAAAAAAAAATTCCATTTCGAGGGCCGTTATCAAAAGTGTTTGAATAATATGAAGCATTCCATAAGCTTCTTTAATCTTTACACGAGTTTAACTTTTGATTCCGCCTCAAATCAATGATGCACAGTTACTAGAAATACAATTGTAAATAAATACGTAAAATAATAAGATAAGTCAGTAATCACACCTTACAAAGAAAATTAAACATTTTAATAACACAAACACAGTTATTAGAAAAAATCTAACTATAGACAAATTTAAAAACAAGAATTAAACAACAATTAAAAACGCATTTAGGTATGAGAATTAGCATTAGCGCAAACGTTGCAAACTAAAACAATCCGCACATATCAAGGCAGCCAACTGAAGAAAGCACACAGGATTCGCCAATTTTAAGATCGCGATCTAACATGTACAGAAAAAGGGTACCCCATAACTATGAGTTGATTGCAAAATTTGCCAAGAATCATAAAACTCATGAAAAAATCCATTAATTTTGTGAAAAATGTCTGATTTTCATATTTCAAGAAATCATTTCGAATCACAATATTTATTATTTTAATACAAAGATCGAGACATTTCTATTACTAAGGTACCCGATATTGACATATTTGTTAAGGTACAGATACACATGCTTCTTTAGTGGCATGCTAATGAGCATGCCACTAATAAGCATGCCCTAACAACTGTACACCCTTGCTCATTACTGGCATGCTCAAAGCTAACAATCAAACACACATGCTTATTAGTGGCATGCTCTTGTCATAGAATAGAGATGCTCTTGTTCAAAATGGAAAATTTGCAAACTGAAATAGAAAATTCAAGTAAACCAATAAATCAAAAAAGTTCCCGAGTTTCCATCCGCACATTTTTGATTTTAGTTTATATAATTTTTATTGTAATATTTGAATCATTTATGCCTATTAATAGTTTCGTAAACATTATTTCTCACTTCTCACTATATTATTTTTACACAACGGTGACCGAGTATTCCATAGACATTCGTGATTCCTATAATAAGTCATGAAAAGTAATGTTTTATCATCTCCCCAACGCGCCATATTTGTTTCATCTGTTGCGGACTGAGAAGATCGCATCGATAATACTAGCCGCGAATGACATAAGCATGCTCATAAATAAGCAAGTCTGTTCACACATGCTCCAAAGATACCCCTTCTCTATGGTGAATGACAGTGGCATGCTTATAAATCAACCGGCGGTTGATTTTTGAGCATGCCACTAGGTGGCATGCTCATTTCTAGCAATGTGCGTACACACATGCCACTAATAAGTCAAAGTTGATACTGCGCATGCTCACGTGCCACTAAAGAAGCATGTGTATCAGACGCCTTAAGGTACAGATACACATGCTTCTTTAGTGGCATGCTAATGAGCATGCCACTAATAAGCATGCCCTAACAACTGTACACACTTGCTCATTACTGGCATGCTTATTAGTGGCATGCTCTTGTCATAGAATAGAGACGCTCTTGTTCAAAATGGAAAATTTGCAAACTGAAATAGAAAATTCAAGTGAACTAATAAATCAAAAAAGTTCCCGAGTTTCCATCCGCACATTTTTGATTTTAGTTTATATAATTTTTATTGTAATATTTGAATCATTCATGCCTATTAATAAAATTTCGTAAACATTATTTCTCACTTCTCACTATATTATTTTTACACAACGGTGACCGAGTATTCCACAGACATTTGTGATTCCTGTAATAAGTCACGAAAAGTAATGTTTTATCATCTCCCCAACGCGCCATATTTGTTTCATCTGTTGCGGACTGAGAAGATCGCATTGATAATAGTGGCCGCGAAGCCCGCGAATGACATAAGCATGCTCATAAATAAGCAAGTCTGTTCACACATGCTTTAAAGATACCCCTTCTCTATGGTGAATGACAGTGGCATGCTCATTTCTAGCAATGTGCGTACACACATGCCACTAATAAGCAAGGCCTAGAGAAGGTCGATACTGCGCATGCTCACGTGCCACTAAATAAGCATGTGTATCAGACGCTTTACTCTCACTTGTGGAAAAAATCGAAATGTATTTACAATTACGTCAAAATTAAAAAAATCGAATTACACAAACTGAAATGTATTGATTAATGGCGCAAGGGGCTAAAAAAGTATTTAAAATTACGAATTACCGGGGTTTTCGAATTATGGGGGTTAATTTACTATGAAATTCACATTTTGGGACTTGGAAGTTTAAAAATTTCGAATTGTGGCGAATTTCGAATTATCGGGGTTTTACTGTATAAGACTTTGTGTTCTTCCCAGACCAATTGCACACCGGTTTTTCTGCCCTCTTCCTAGAAGATATTGCAATAACCGAGGTATTAAAGAATATGGGTGAGAAACCCCGGTGCTGGAATAAAAGGCAGTTCCTCAGCATGAATGCTCTTCCCTTGAAACTTTCAAAATTTACCTTACTTCGGTTGGTATACTCTCCAGCGCGAGTGATTGCCTGATTTGATTTTTGTCAGATGCGTCCAAGATTCACGTAAGGAAAGTACTCTAATGAACTATAATGAGGAATTCACGTAAGTCCATAGGAAATTATAGTTCAACCGTTTTAATAGGTAAATAAATATACAGTAAAACAAAATTTTTGCACTCCTGTTTAAACTTCTTTATATTCACCGCATTTTGAATTGTTTTTGGCAGGCTATCGAAGATTTTAAGATCTTTTAAGTTAATTTAAGATAAATTATAGAAGTCTTACAGATACGAAGCTATGAATATGAGAAACGTGTATGGAAGTCTTTTTATACGACGGCCCAGGCTTACAACCTGTATGAGCTGGTTCAAGTGATCACCCTACACAATGCAACATTCACCAATTCCATCTAAGAACATCCACACATTATCAAATTTTTGATGTAACTTGTAATTTATATGGCGGACCAGGTCTTGTATTTAGAATCTGGTTATGCAAAATAACTCAGAACGCAAAAAATAAATTGATTTTTTGAAAATTCCGACTATTCGGGATTTCGCATTGTTACACACAGAAGGCGAACGGCAACGATAAAGAAACTGTACAAAGGGTGGTTGCGAGATCCGACACCTTGCCACAGAGACGCGGGATAAAAAATGGAATTTTATTTATTGAAATTTAATTATATTAAAAAATATTTCTTTTTTTTTCTTTTTAAAAAATAAAAAAAATTCACTGTTTACAAATTTATACTAGAAGGAAGGAGATTAAATGAAAAACACTGGTTCGGGCTATGAAAGAGCGGTGCTCTGAACCGGCAGTGCGACGGACATTACGACCGATAAAACACGCGAAAAAGAGAAAAATCTTACACCGCCTGGTCCATTTCACCGCCCTTTATTTATATCTAAAAAATAGACATAACGGGAATTTAACTGTCAAAATAGGATTAGTGATGGAGGGGAGAAACATTTTGAGATCGCCCAGTGGCGGATGGTGCTGGACCACGTAACCCCGAGCGGATCAAAGTGGCCCGCTTGGGCGATACCGCGCCGGTGCGGCGTCTAGACGGGTCATTTTGCCAGTCTTGTTAACATATCTCCCGATCGGAGAAGTGTACATACATGAAATTTATATCAAATTGAGCGCTTGACACATCCGCATATGAATTTAATTAGGACTCCCCCAAAATCTTATTGCGTAGTTAGCAAAAAACTGGCAAAACAATATATTTCAATGTAATATTTAATCCGCGAGATCGGCCGTCATCTTCCACAGTGGGATACGGTGGTTCTGACTCTCGCGCTTTCCCTCAAAATGCACAAAACCTCTTTATCTCCCGTCAGGATTCATCATAAATAAGACCACCAAATTCCAGTCGTTTTATTTAACAAACAATTACATATAAAAATACAAAATAACTTAAAACTAATATATAAAGGCATACATAAAAATTACACAGTCATAAACACAAAATTATTAACCATACAAATTTGTTGAGGCCTCAACGACATAAAATTAAACACAGTTACAACAAATGCATAAAATTATCAAGACATAAAACATAGCAACGATTAAGTACACAATATTACATTAATGAAATACAAAAAAAAATGGCTGCGGTCCCTAATTAGATACTGGCCCCGCCCCGATTACGGTAATTAGCGGCCATTTTGTCCACCCTTTCATTTACGATGATTCACTACTTGGATTTGTTAGCACTGTTTTGTTTACAACATTTGAATTGCCGAATGGGCAATTAACACACACACACCATTCATTTTTATTTTTCGTGCGGAATTTATGTATAGGGGCCGCCGAGCTAAAGCCCGTGCGGAACTCGCATATTTCAAAATGTTTTTTTTTGGATCCCTTGAATTTCAAAATAACGAGATTCTACTGTATAATACCATAAATACTCATGGGGTAAAATAAAGACAACAATATATACATAAATGTTTATGACTGGGATGTTTTTTTAAAAGCTGAAATATCATGATAATTTCACAAATATCTGAAAACCGATATTTCGGCTCCCACAAAAGCTGCAAGTAAAAAAACAAAAAACCTAATGACTTACCCTTATCATATTCCTTTTTGCGCATGTAGTACAAGAGGGCGTAATCTTCCACAGAGGTGTACGTTCTATCGCCGGAAACTGGGTCATCAAAATAATATTTGGCTTTCCTTCCAGGAGCATTGCTGCAATATTTTAATACTCAAGTATTTTAAAATTTAAAGAACCACCCTATCTCAAAAACAAAAGTTCAACTGTTAAGCCCTCGGTGCTTCACCAAGGACGGCGTGACGAATGATTGTCTCAATATTTAAGACGAACTAATACAACAGAATTTTATTAATTAGAAACTCGAGGGACCCAAAACAACATTTCAAATTATGCGGAATCCCGTTAATTCGAAATTCAAGGTACAAAAAAATCAACGATGCGATTGCGAAATTCGCCAATAATCGTAAAACACATGAAAAAAGCCATTAATTTTATGAAAAACGTCTATATTTTTCATATCTCAAGAAATCATTTAAAAAATGCAATATTTATTATACTAATACAAAGATCGTGACAATTCTATTACTAAAGTACTCTTGACATATTTGTTCTCACTTGCAAAAAAAAATTGAAATTATTTTTCAATTTTGTCAAATATAAAAAAAAAATTTAATAAGTTATACATGTGACAAAAATTATTTCGAATTATGAATTACCGGGTTTTTCGAATTATCGGGACTAATCTACCATGAAATTAACATTTTGGGACTTGTGGGTTTGTAAACTTATGAATTGATGGTTTTACTATACAGGGTGTAACAGAGCTAATCCACAATGCATTTTTATTATAAAATATAGCAAACGGTTTATTACATTTTATTTTATTCTAGTCTATTAACCAGTTGTATGCCGGAGCGTAGATCTGCGTGACAACTTTTGTGCACAGATCTGCGCTCCCTAGAAATGTGTGCGAATTTGGCCTATTTTACCTGCGTTTGTGGGTTTTTATAGCTTATTATTGGTCGTATCTCAAGTTTTTGAATGAATGAATGAGTTCTATTTGTCAAGTAATCTCATTTGCCGCGCAAACTAGACAAAAATCATTCCATCCGTCTTCGAACCGCGCATTAATTGTGTTATTTATCTGTTAAAAAAGGATATTTTTTTAAATAAATAAGTATTAAAATTAAGTATTTTTATATTCTTTGATTTATTTAGAACGAAAATATTGAAATACAATATCTTTAGTGTTATTACTTCCATGGTTTTATTCGATAAACATGTGCGTACATTTCTGACAGTAAATTTCGTTACTTATTTTCATAATTAATGAATAAGTACCTTCGCGGGTACAGGTCGTCCTCCTGATGACGTATTATAAGAATTCAATGAAACGTCGAGAATCGTTCTCGGAAAACATACGGTTGGTATAAAATATCCTTAACCATTTACAGTTAAAAAAATTATAGTTGAAGTTTTAATTCAGTTACAGTTAAATTTATAAAAAACAAGGTTTTTTGATCTCGGGCCCATGTGGGCTATCATTACGCATTTCACGGTACCATGTACTCGAAATCCATTTTATCTGTGCATATTATGTCGTGACCACTAAAATTGGGGAATCCTATGCATGCTTTCAGTTGGCTGCCTTGATATGCTTAGATAGTTTTATTTTGCACTAATTCCTCGTATTTGAATGTGTTTAAAATTATTTTTCGCTTATTTGAATTCTTCTTTAGTTCGAACCTTTTTTCTAATTACTGTGTTTGTTGTTAAAATTTGTAATTTTCTTTGGAAGTCTGTTACCTTGTTATTTCACATATTTATGGACAATTGTATTTATAATAACTATGCCATGTGTTGGTTTGAGTCAGAAAAAGGGCAGAATCGAAAGTTAAAGATTAAAAAAGCCTTTTTTCCGATTCGAATTATGAAATTAGAATACAGAGTGGCTTGTTGGTCTTGTGGTTAGGACACTGGCCTCATGATCCAAAGGTTGCGGGTTCTAGTCCTATTTTCGTAGCACAAGCGCTTAGCTTAGTTTGAAAATAGTAAGAATATTGATGTGACACGTATTCCGTGTTCACATCTCTATTTAAAAAAAAAAAAAAAAAAACTCTTTTTCGGTTATGGCCATCCAAACGTGACGAAATGGAAAAAATGTCAATATCAGGTACTTTAATAATAGAAATATCTAATGAATACTGCGTTTTCAAAATAGTTTCTTGAAATATGCAAAAATGCATACATTTTTCATTAAATGGCTTTTTTCATGAGTTTTATGATTTTTGGTGAATTTCACAATCGCAATTTCTTGTATTTCTAATTAGTAGGATTCTACTGTATTGGTTATGGAGATAAAACACTTCAAAATTTGTGTTTTAAAGGATTGGAGTATCATTAAAGTATGAAAGTCAAGTTTCGGGCTTATCTTTTATTAAACGTGAGTCTATCATGAAAGTACTTCAAGTTTGTGTTTACTGGGGTACTATGTCGTGTTGTTACGACCTTTCGGCCCATTTTTATCATTAAAGTAATTTTTATCTAATATTAAAAATGCACGCCCTTTGATACAAGTCAAAAAAATAACAAAAACCTTACTAAAAAATTATTTTTCAAATTTCTGCAAGGTTTTAATCCTTTTATTTGACTTGTATAAAAGCGAATAAATTTCCAACATTTCATAAAAGTTACTGTAGTGACGGTCCAACTTTTTACAAAAAATAAGTCAGAAATATTTAAAAAAAAATGCAAACTTTGATGTCGCTTATCTTCATAACTGTCGACATTTCAAAAAAATACATTCTATTCAAAATTGAATGAGGAAGACTTCCCCGAAGTTTTTACTACTAGCTATGAGACATCGTTTAGATGCTGCTGCTGGTGATGAGACTTATATATTTTTTGACTAGAGTATGGAGCAAAATTCTTGTTGCTACCTTTAAATTATTTACATATTTTACTCCTTTTAAGACAAGTATATATTTTATTTTAATTGATTATCATTCCTCTGGGAACAAAATCCAGTAATTTTTTTTTTTTTTTTTAAAAATAGAGATGTGAACACGGAATACGTGTCACATCAATATTCTTACTATTTTCAAACTAAGCTAAGCGCTTGTACTATGAAAATAGGACTACCTTGCTAGTCTGGAGTGAGGATCGAACCCGCAACCTTTGGATCACGAGGCCAGTGTCCTAACCACAAGACCAACAAGCTACTCTTGTTCTTAAAATTGTGTTCTTAAAATTTTTAACATACTCGAAAAATAATTTGCATTTACATAAAAGTTGTGGAATGATCTATGCAGTTATCCTGAATTTCCACAAGTATAATTTACCTCCCTACATTAAATCAATTTTGAAAATAAAAAAAAGGGCATAAATGGTTCTACTTACTGTTGTAACGCCTTTGCGGTTATATGCATAGAAAGCAAGAAAGGGCTGGGGCGCTTCGATAAACTGCAAAGAATATTAGTAACTTCCGAGTCGATTTTGGCGTGTTTCAGAGATGCAAGTCGAATGGCTCTGACTTTTAAAGAATATTTGTCATCCTCTATTACGTCGGGGTCGCTCAAGGCTAATATCAGCACTTCTGCGGCCTGCAATCCATAATATGTTATGTTAAATTTTAACGTGCATTTTGAGGCATTTTTTGACAAATCGTTATCCCAAAAATGTTCTTAGTTTTCCACCGTTGTTCAGAATCTTCTGGTTAGAGTTTTCTGGGATATATCTTCCAGGCCACTATACTAATACCATGTATCCGGGGACTATTTTGAAGGGGATAAAAATTAATATTGATAAATGAATAAATATACATTTCGAAAATTCCACACATTTTTTAATTATAAGTATGTACATTATATATTGAATGAAAAAGATCATTGTTATTACATATGTATATTCTTTATTTGACAGACAAGACATCCATTGGGGGAATATAAATCTTCATGTCCGGAATAAAGAGGCATCATATAATAAATATATAAATAAATATAACAAATAAACTCTGATATGTAATAGTTTTTTTTTAAATTTATATGATAGAAAAAAATACAAAAAGTTGTCCAATTCTTGTGATCTCTTGTAGTAAATATGTAAAAAGGATTATATAAATAAAAACTCATTGATATTTTAAAACAAGATTTAAATTTATCATTTTTAAATAATACTTAAATAAAATATCGAACATTAACATCCTAGTAGCTAATTTTAATTGGGGGCCGCGCGGCCCCCACAAAACCAGTTACGTTAGTCAAATTTACGATACCAGTTAAGGGTTAATTATAAATACCTATATTATATATTGAATGAAAAAGATCATTGTCATTACATATGTATGCACTTTATTTGACAGACAAGACAACCTTTATATGTCGGAATAAAGAGGCATTAGATAGTGTAAAACCCTGATAATTCGAAATTCGCTAGGTCCCAAAATGTTAATTTCATAGTAGATTCAAAATATTCAAAATTCGGCTATAAAATTAATAAATAAAGAAAGTGCTACTAAAGATATACAGGAACTCTTCAAGAAACAAGGCTCTATGCCAATTAATGCTATCTTGTGGTACAAATTAATTACACGATATCATGAAGATGGGACATATAAGCATAGATTGATTTATAAACATAGTACCAGGTTAAAGAAGGACTACGAATACCGAAGGTCATAAATAAATATGGACAAAGAACATTAAAATATGTCATACCAAAAATATTAAATAAAATCCCATGTCGTGTAAAAATGGATATTAATAAAAAAGGGCAAAATACAGAATTAATGAATATGTTATTAAATAAAAGATTTATTTTGATTTTGGTAATATTTGTATTTTTTCTTGTATTGTTGTATAGTATTGTTGATTTGTATTTGAGTTTATAAGATCTATTGTAATTAATTAATATGAATGTATTTCTGGTAAATACAATTTATTTATATATATGTATTGATGCACCTACAGACAAATATCAATGTGATGTTTTGTGGGTCTGAGATGTAAAAAAAAAAAAAATTAATAAATAAAATAAAAAAATTAAAATAAAAATTAACCACAATAATATGAAAACCCCGGTAATTCATAATTCAAAATGATTTTAGGTTGCATCATAAATCAATACATTTTAGGTTATAATTAGATTTTTTTTATTGTTATAAAAAACTAATAATATGACTTTTAGATCCTACGTATATGTGTGTCCTTTATGTATTTCGCGGTATCTTGTGGAACCCACTTTATATATATGTACATATTATGTCGCAATCCCTCAAATTTGAGAGTCCTATTCATGATTTCTTCAGTTGACTGCCTAGACATGTGCGGATGGTTTTAGTTTGCACTAATTCCTCGCACGCGTTTAAAATGGTTTTCACTTTTAAAATTTTTAAATTCCTCTGTTGAAACTGTTTGTGTTAAAATGTTTCATTTTCTTTGTAAGAAGTTATTACCGACTTATCTTATTATTTCACTAGTTTGTGGATTGTATTTCTAATAACTTTGCTGTGTGTTGGTCTGAGTCAGAAAAAAAGGCGAAATCGAAAGTTAAAATGAGTGAAGATTGAAGCCTCCCATAAATTCAAAGACAACTTTAAACATTTTTCCATCACGGCCATCCAAACGTGACGAAGTAGAAAAAATATTTCGATTTTTTCACAAGTGAGAAAAGCAAATATGTCTATTTCGGAACCGTATTTTGGAACCGAATTGCGCAATCTTTGTATTACATAATAAATATTGCGTTTTCAAAGTGATTTCTTGTAATATGCATAAATACCGAGGTTTTTCACAAAATTAATAGCCTTTTTCATGAGTTTAACAATGTTTGGTGAAATTTGCAATGATATTGCGATTTTTTTTTGGTACCTTGAATTTTGAAATAATTGGGTTCCACATAGTTTGAAATGTTTTTTTTTGGTCCTTGAATTTCAAATGAACGAAGTTCTACTGAATTAAAAATTGACCCTAGTTAGCAAACAGTGCTGAACCATTTGCTAGTTAGGATACTCATTATCATACTGTACTGTACATCAGCCTTGATGATGGACCCTGCAATGGGATCCAAAATGTCGGCCAGAGAAGTCAGATATACTCGGCAGAATATCCCAGAAAACTAAACACAGAAGACACTTATATATCGTAATCGAATACATAAATTTATAACGGAGGAATATCTAAAATATGAACTCTATATTTGCAGATAATTAGAGTCAATGTCAACTCAACAAATAATATGTACCCGCTTGTAGTGATTGAGTTTAATGTGCAGAATGAGAGCCTGCTCCGTGTACCACATTGCCCTCTTGTGCTGCCTGAACGTGGTCTGGTCCAAGAGCACCGTGATGATGTCCAGGGCCTCCTCGTACAGCTTCTCACTGCGAGAGGCCTTGAAGGAGTTCAGTGACATTTCCATGGCCTTGATGTATTGGTAGCCCGGGGTATATCTGTGGAGCCACGGAGGCAGCGACCTATTAAAAAAAGTATGCGGCGTAATTTAATAATAACGTATACGGTGTGAATTTGTACATTTGAGTTAATAGATGTTTTAAAATCACACAAATGTTTTTACTATAAAATTTTTTAAATCCATTATAAATCAGATCTATTATATTTTCTAAAACAGGTGTTAAACATAGTGAACTTCTTAATTTACTAGCGGTCTGTACTCTGATGTATAAGCATAAGCAGTCAGTTCCCGACCCCGAGAGAACATTTTGGGAAATCTTTTTTTGAGACCAAATAATAAAACAGTAAAACCTCTTTATTTGGAGGTTCAATCCGAACGCCTCACATGAGCGGACGTTTTGTTCCGGGTAACAATACTCTGTGCTATCCAAACTTACAATAATTTTATTTATTTATTTATTCATACGCCAATCGGCTATATACATTGATTTTACAAAAATAATAGACTTAAATGAATGGATTAGAAAAATTGCACATATATAAAAAACAATACTAGCATAGTAACAACATGGTATAATCATATAGGGTTGAGGGTAATTTTAATACTGTGATAACAATCTTTTTGCCGCTGATGAGAATGAGACGTATGATTCATCGAAGAAGTTGATATCAACACAGTGGCTATTCACCAGATTGGCAATCCTATTTCTTGGGCCATTGTACACGTAACTTTTTGTGGATTTAGTGGTTTCTAACAATCTACGCACTCTTAGATCCGGCCTAGCAGTGATAATGCCAAATTGTTCCAGGATCTCGGGCGAGTCTATCTGTCCGTTGACAGATTTGTAGAAGAAGGTCAGATCAGACAATTGTCTTCGAGTGATTAGTTTGCTGATTCTAAATCTGTTATATACGGTCTCAATATCTCCTGGTGATCGTGTACGATAGGCGATGCATTTACATAGTTTGCGTTGTATTCTTTCGAGCTGATTGATTAGTTTATTGGTATACGGCGACCAAATGACAGAACAGTATTCTAAAATCGGTCTCACAAGACTGTCGAATAGTCGTACCAGCGTGTAGACATTGCTGAAGTCCTTCCCAGCTCTAATGATGTAACCAAGAGTCTTGAAAGCTTGTGACGCAACTTTCTCCACGTGGCTTGAGAAATTCAGTTTATGGTCCACAATAACGCCAAGGTCCTTTGCCGAGGTGACTATCGGGAGATGATGTCCATCAATGAGATAATTAGCCTGATATTGATTTCGTGATCTAGAGAATGACATTACTGAGCATTTACCGATATTTAACATTAGTTTGTTTTTAGTACACCACCTGTGGAGTTCATTGAGATCGTGCTGAAGAATTTCTAAGTCTTGGTCATTCATGATTCTTCTGAAAATTTTCATGTCATCTGCATATAGTAGGTAATCGGATAGTAAATTGTCTGCGATGTCATTGATGAAAATATTAAAGAGAATCGGACCAAGATGTGACCCTTGAGGGACACCAGAGCATACTTCATACTCTTCAGAGATAAATCCATTAACTCTGACTTGTAGGAATCTGCCAGTTAGATACGAATGGAACCACTCTAATGCTGTGCCTCTCACACCATACAGACCGAGCTTGTCAATCAGGATTCCGTGGTCTACCATGTCGAAAGCCTTACTGAAATCTGTGTAGATAGCATGTACATCCACCCCCTGGTTCAGAGCATTGAGTATGTAGTTAATGTATAGATACAGATTCGTTGTTGTAGATCTGCCACCGAAGAAGCCATGCTGCTTTGTAGTAATTATATTTTTGAATGCAAATGTAAGTTGAGGAAGAATTAGTTTCTCGAAAAGCTTTGACATGGCAACTTGTATACATATCGGGCGGTAGTTAGTTACCTCAGACCTAGTACCAGATTTGTGAATTGGGCTTATGAACGAGAGTTTCCATGCCGAGGGAAAGACTCCAAGCTGTAGTGATTTGCTGAATATATGCGTTATGGGCTCGCAGAGACCGGCTGCACAATTCCTTAGGAAGAGATTCGGTACACCGTCGGGCCCAGATCCTTTGCTGACCTTCAGGCTCGTTAGCTGTTTAAAGACGTTATCAAAGGTGACGCTAAATTCCGATAAGTTAGCATCTTTGACGCTTCGAGTACTAGTATTATGGTCCGCTGGGGCAGCGTTGTTAATAGTATAGATACTCCTGAAGTATGATGCAAAGAGGTTACTTATTTCACCACCATTAACAGCTGTTTTCTCATTCCAAGACATTTCAAATGGAATGTCAAGGTTATTACGACGCTTGTTTTTCACAAATTTCCAGAACTGGCTAGCATCGGTCTCCATCAGGGACTCCATCCTGGTAACATAGTTCCTGTAGCAGCTGGCACTGAGTTTTTTGCACTCCAATCTCAGCTTCTTGAATCGGATATATGCTGGTTTTGTGTGTGTTCTCTTGTAGTGCGCGTGTGCCTCTTTTTTTTGCCTAACTTTATTTATGAGTTCTTTTGAGAACCAACACGGGTAGTCGCTGGTTTTCTTTGAGAAGACTGGAACATGGTACTCAATGCATTCATTGATTTTCTCATAAAACCACTTAACTTTATCATCAACGGTGTCAATCATGTATAACTCAATCCAGTTGGTCCTAAGGAAGAATCTGTTGATTGCTACATAGTCAGCACGTCCAAATGCGTAGGTTGGTGGGCTATGTGGTTTTAAGTTGGCCTTGCTACTAACGTAAACGTGCAAGGCAGGGTGGTGTTCATCCTCGTCAATTATAGGGTGTGATTTCTCTGGTTTCACGTAGAAATTACTGAAGCATAAGTCGAGGAGATGATCGTAGGAGTTCCGTACTTCGTTCATTTGCATGCATCCAGTGAGGAGTAGTTCGTTGTAGATGAGATTTTCGCAGTCATCTGGTGGAAGGCTACTAGGGATATTGTAGTCGCCTACAATGAGCATCTTGGAGTTGGGGTATTTAGCTTGAATAGATGAGATTGTGTTGGTGTGTTTAGCATAGATGTCGGTCGTTGAGTGCGGTGGTATGTAGATACATCCGACTATGACATCGCCGTCTGTACATTTTATTTTAACAAAAATTTGTTCGATGTTTTTAATGTTGATCGATAGTAGCTCGGCTGATATGCTGCGCTTGACAGCAATAAATACTCCACCTCCTCTGCTGTAAATACTTGTATTGATATCCCTATCCTTTCTAAATATTGCAAATGTGTCATTAATTACTTCACCATCAGCTATAGAAGAGTTTAACCAAGACTCACTAACACAGATTATATCACTATTGTCACTTGCAGAAGAGGTTAAAAAACTATTTAGTTTAGTTCTAAGACCTCTTGTGTTTTGATAATAAATTTGTAAATTATTTTTCTTTGTGCATCGTTTTTGATTTTGGTGGGCGAAATGTATGTTTGTCAACTATTTTTGGAATTCCATTGACGTATTTAATGGTCTTGTTTATGTCTCCATTGTCCACCAGAGCGTTTAATTCAGATCTCAGCTCCTGAAGGTGCTTCTGTTGTGCTGGTGTAAGGTATTGTTTGAAGATGACTCTAGATCCTTCCGACGGTTTTGTTTTCAATAAAGTCCTCGCTTCATTAGCAGATGGAGTTTCAAGTAGTAGGGGTCGGGTCTTCCCCTCTGCTGCCTTGCCAAGTCGACGTAGTTTCATGTTAGGTACAGAGTCAGATACCTCCTGAGGAATTATCGTAGAAAGCCTGTCACGGTCGTCTTGGAGCCGGTCAGCGCCGGCAAGCTTTTCTGATTCCGGGACGTTTAAAGCAATAACCTTACTTTCACACTTCTGCCTCTCGTAGATTTCAGAGATAATACCGTCAGGTGTGACTGGTATGACACCACCTGCGTTAACTTTATCTTCTACCGCACTGATTCTTTTGCTCAGTTGCGTGTATTGCTTGGCAACTGTTTTAGTGCTGTCGTTAAGTTTATTTAGGTCGGACCTAATACCAGCGACACTGGACTCAAGGTTCTCCATTCTTTTTGTGAAAGGAGCTAGGTATTTCTTAAAAATTCTATTAAAACTTCTAGTAAATTATTTATAAGATTCGTAATAAGAATAGCTCTAAGTGTACTTTGTAATAAACACTGAAAATATTTTTAAAAGACCATTCCTAGTAAATAATTGTGAAATCTGTGAATATTAATTGTGAACAAGCACAATTCGTGATCCTAAGTGAACAAATTATTTTCTTAATAATAAACAGCACATATTTAAAACTAAGTGTGAGACTTCTCACGCAGCTAGTCTGCGTGAGAAGTCTAATAACTTATTTTTGTATAGTACATATAATTGTCACTCATGACGGATTGGTTTACTACATACATTTTACTACTACTCTAATCATCTTACAATATGTCCATGTTACTCTTATCATCTTATAATATGTCCATGTCACCAGAAAATAAGGAGTTTGATGGACAGGTCGAGTCCACCAGTTTTAAGAAGATAGGCGAAGCAGTGAGTCGTGAATCATTTGGAGCAGTAGTGCGCTGGTTTAACGAGCGTGCATGAAATCGATGAAAGTGCATTTTTGAGACAGGTAAATAATAATACCGCTAAAAAGAAGACTATTTGACTCTATATTGTAATCTGTCTTTTGTTAAAATGAAGAACTAATTATACTTTTTAAAACGATAACAATATACAGTGTACCCGCAGTAATCCGGCGCCCCCTGTAATCCGACATCACTATTATTATTGAATATTTTCTTGACAGTCTTCGCTAATGTAGATAATGCATGATTGAGCAGGTTACAACTTGTACGCGCCAGTATTGTGTTCGACGCGTAGGTATTGTTTTGATTCTGATTGCATAGTTTGAATTTGACTACATGTGATAGCGGTGTGGCCTAGCGTGCGTTCATTGTTTATTACGTATACGTACCTAGTAATGTCGTCACAAGCCCAGAAGCGAAAGCACAAAACACTGACAATTAAAGAAAAATGTGATATTTTAGACCGCCTAAGTCGTTAGCAAGTGAATACGGGGTAGGCCGATCTACAATTTATCACATTAAAAAAAACCACGATAAGATTAAAAGCCTCGTGTCAACTACCGACTGTGGGCCAGGCAAGAGACAGACACTCGAGAAAGCTGAACATCCAGAAATGTAAGAAGCTTTATACATGTGGTTTCTTCAGGAAAGAAATAGGCTTGCACCCATTTCGGGACCCATGTTGGCCACGAAAGCTAAGTTTTACTAAGTTTAGCTAAGTATAACATATAAAATCTTATCATTGGATCTGTAATTTGTCGGATTACAAGGTAACTCGTTTGTAAAAAATTCCGGACTATAGAGGATCTCAGGCAGTACTCTATAATCCGACAAATTCGATAATCCGACATCGCCCCGCAAAACGTTTGTCGAATTACCGCGGGTCCACTGTATTCTCAGGACTCAACATATCACTTACCAATTTTTAAATTCATCTTTTTCTGAAATATATTTATAATGCTCATAGCACTTCCTACACATATCGATAACCATAGCATGGGATTTTGGGGTGTTTATCAATCTCAGTATTTCTTCTGATAGAAGATAGGCTCTTATGTACCTGAAACATATTTATTTCAATAAAAACAGTTACTTAATCATTATAATATATACAGGGTTATTTGGAAAACATTAATAACCTCGCAGGACTATATTCCTGCCTTGATTATGAGTTCAAAATGTTCAAGCTATCATAACCTAATATAAATAGTTATGGAGATATGCGACATCGAAGTTTGCATCTTTGTTTCAATATTTCTAACTTATTTTTTATAAAACATTGGACTATCATTACAGTAACTTATATCGATTACGAAAAATTAATTCGTTTCAAATAAATAAAATGATAAATACCCTGAAAAATTTCCAATTGGAATTCGAAAGTTTCTATTATTTTATTTGACTTGTATCAAAGGAAATGAATTTTTCACATTTGGTATATATTTTATCAAATGTGAAAAATTCAATTGTTCATTATATTAGGTCCTTACATATGAAATTGGCGTTTAGTATGAGAGGAACATAAAGCCGATTTTTTTTGTTATAATATATTTATTTAATCAAAGTATGTACCATTGCTATCTATGCACTTTTGCCATCTCATAGGTAGTTCATCGATCCCTTTACTAAAAAAACCATTCGGACGGGAATCAATAAAATCTTTGAAGGCGGTTTGGACTGCCCCATCGGAGTTGAATTTTTTCCTTTGCAAGAAGTTATCCAAATTTCGAAAAAAATGGTAATCTGTTGGGGCAAGGTCCGGAGAGTACGGTGGATGTCTTAGACATTCCAATTGAAGCTCCTCTAATTTGGTAGCCGTCTGTTGTGCAGTGTGTGGTCTAGCGTTATCATGAAGCAGCAGTGGCCTAGAGCGATTAACCAGCCTCGGTTGTTTAGCAGCTAGCTTTTCCATCATGGTTTGCAGTTGCTGACAATAGACATCTGCCGTAATCGTCTGGCCAGATTTAAGAAAGCTGTAGTGAACGACACCAGCACTAGTCCACCAAACGCTCACAAGTAACTTTTTTGGAGTCAATTTTCGCTTGGGGCATGGTTTGGCTGGTTCGGCAGGGTTCAGCCATTGCGATGAGCACTTCCGATTATCGTACAGGATCCACTTTTCATCACAGGTAATGATTCGATTTAAAATCCCTTCATTATTGTGCCGGTTGAGTAATGCAACGCAGCAGTCAACGCGCGTTTGTTGATTTGCTTCACTCAATTCGTGAGGTACCCACCTTTCAAGCTTTTTCACCTTACCAATTTGCTTCAAGTGGATTAAAACAGTTTTATCACTAACACCGCAGCCTGCAGCTAACTCGGATGTGGTTTGCGATGGATCCGCTTCCACATAGCCTTCAATTCTTCATTATCAACTTTGGTCTCCGGCCGTCCACGGGGCTTGTTCTGCAGGTCGAAATTTCCAGAACGAAAACGTTGGAACCAAAAACGCACTGTGTTTTCTTTTGCGGCACCGTCGCCATACACATCAATAATCCTTCGAGCCGTTTCTGCAGCACTGGTGCCACGGTGGAACTCGTACTCGTAAATAACGCGATATTTCAAGTTTTTCATTTTGTAAACTGAGTGACGCCAAGAAAAAAACAATTGAGGAAAAAACAAATGAATTATAATTTTCAAAACACAAATACATGAGTAAATAGCTGTATAAATTTGGATTTGGAATTCCTAACCAAAGAGAAGATATTTGAGATCAAATTTGCCAGTACGGCAAAACGCCAATTTCATATGTAAGGACCTAATATTTCATTGTAACCATATATGTATTTTGAAAAAAAAATTAAATAAAAATAAAATCACAATTGTTATCATATTTTAATGTATCATAATATCCTGTTAGATAAATATTTAATTTACATATTTTTTTCCAAGATACCTATGTATATGTTTATGTAAAGCCACACTTCAATAAAACAAAGTTAGTATTTATAGGTCAATCACCGAGAGATTTTGTACGACTCATGATAAAACATATATTTCTGTCTCGTTTGCACTAACATCGGCTCCATATAACAGAAGAAGACAGATGATAATAGAAAGAGATGATCATACCAAAGCTCTCAGCGGTTGACCTGAAGTCATGTTTACTGTAAAAATCAGTATTGCTACTGTAAAAATCATTATCCAAATAAATAAGTTATATTGTATAGTGGAACCTCGATATACGAGCATAATTAAACATAAAAAAAAATTAGTTAGCTAATAAATATGTTAAAGAATAATGGCATTTTGCGATAATTTTATTTATTTTCAACCTTTTTTCTATATTTTATCTGGTTTTTTTCAAAAGTTTTGTTTCCATATTTCTATATATTTTTTCTTTATATAGAAATATGTAAACATACAGTTATAAGCCCTTTATTAATTTTAAAAAAATAATTAATTAGTAAACATTGGACTTTTGATGCATTGAATGCATTTTTGAATCGGTGGGTATGTTTCAGTGACTGAAAAATGTAATAATTAAAGAATACTTCTTATTAGTGGAATTCTATAGTGTTTGTTGGTTTTGATAGTTTATTAGAGCATGATGAACAATTTTTGACAGAACACGTCACCAATTTGAATAATTTAACCACTAAAAAGGCAAATTTTCTTCTAAAAATGAGCTGGCCACATGCATGTACGAAGCGTCATAAATGACTAAACGTCTATCACTAGATTTTCATGACACCAGCAGGATTTTTTCTCTATGTATTATAACCTCTTTGCTAGTAGCAAAAACTTTACGAACCATCATTACAGTAACTTATATCGATTGTGAAAAATTCAAGTCAAATAAAATCATAAAAGTTTTGCAAATGTTGAAATTTTTTACAAGTTTTTAGAAGTGAATGAATTTTTCATGGTTGCTTTAACATTTTCGACTCATTATCAAGGCAGGAATTTATTTATATTCGGGTATTTGCGAGAACTGCCGAAGGTTGACGAATCTATGTAACCCCCGAGTCACACCCCCCCCCTCAGAAATGTCTTTTGAGTGCTTCACTCGTTGCCATAAAAAACGTGGCTTACTTCGCCTCTATGTATTAAAACCTCTGGCTAAATCCATTTGAAGTTTTCGAAGAGATTAACTCTTAACACAGAATTCTCAGCCTCTTTCTCCTCATCATAAGACAAGCTCAACTATGTAGCCAGAGACATGATGTGATGCAGAGACATTAGTTCTTCCATCAGCTCTTGAATATCATCCTCATAATATTCTTTCCCAAGGACACAATTTCATTAACAATTGCGTTCACAAGCAAACCCATCAACGCAATTAGAAAACTGTGACCTAATTGGAGCAAACTGTACGAGGACAACACGCCGACCGCAATATTAGAGACGAAAATGCAAGGGCGTACAGCTCACTGCTGCCACCGCTAGCAATCTCCATTTCTCTGTGCTGTGAGGGAAAACCATTGGCCAAGGTCAGAACACATTGCAGTGTATGAGAATTCTTGCATTCGGCATTATTTGCATAAAAAGCAAGACACAAGTAAATTTTTTATTTTTATTTGCTTCTACCTCTAAATTCTTGTAAGATGAGTTATTTATAAGTCGAGGTTTCACTGCACGCATATTAATGTTGTACTAAGTTTATCCTCAATTATTTTGGTAATTTCACAAGGCTCACAGATGCAACAACTGGCTACTACATTAATAAATACCCCATTAATTCAAAAAATTTCAAACACCCAGAGTTAATTTCGTAAATAATAATCATGTTAATTCGAAAACCCCGATAATTCGAGACAATTTTTATGTTATAAAAAATGTTCAATTATTTTTTAGTGCCTTGAATTTAGAATTAACTGGGTTTCACGTAATTTGAATTTTCTTGGGTCATTTGATTTCAAATTAACCTGATTTTACTGTAATAATTGTAATGTATCTAGATGTGACATATGTCTGCGTGCGTGAAAGGGGTGGGAGATGTACGGATATGGTCGCGTCATGTACCAGGCGCGCCATTCTAAAACGCAATCGCCACGTTTAATATCTTGTAGCTGAATATTGTTGCATTTTAGTTCGAGTCACAATAATAAATCAGTCGAGATATTCCGGTGTTTAATTTCAAGTCTCGGAATTCCCTGAAGAAGAGACCTCGACTGACTAGGCGTGTCTAGGATATCACAATAATAATAATTTTGGCTGTGATGCGGTCGCTACTATGATGACCATGACAGCTATATCAAGAAGTAGTAAGTACAGAGGACTGCAATCTTCAAACATTTTTTTATTGCACTCAGAGAAGTTAGAAATTAAGGGAAGCATCTTCACTGCGGACATTAAGGAAATGTTGTGGCATTTGACTAAACCACAGAGTCTTGTAAGACATGCAACACCCCCATGTTGTAGTTGTGAACAAGACTATACTTTACCTGTTCACAAAAACAATATTGTTTAATGTTAATAACCTGTCTAATGACAATGCGATGCAACATTTTTTTTTTAAATAGGCGTAAACACATGATATTGGATAGTTTTTTCCTCCAAAGAAAAAATACTAATAATAAATAGATATAAATGTTTTTATCATTATTTATCAATAATACATTTATATATATGCACTTTCTTTTATATTGGGTAAATTTTGTGGTTCTGGAGCATTGTCATTGCATGGTCATTATTTTTATGTGGAAATTTAACTTGAACTGTCGGTGTTGGAGGTTTCATTGTATGATTATTGTATTTGGATAAATAAATTTAAAATTAAATACTTACTCTAAAAAATGCAATCTCGTTGGATAAATGCATTTGGGTGAATCGCATTCCAAATCCATGGCGGGGTAATACTGCTCGCCATTCTGTATTCTAAGAAGCAGCAAATTTAGCTTCTTGTCTCTTAAAATCTGCGGATTGGTGCCCATGTACGTCAGAGTGTGCAACACGTCAAATGCAGTCTTGGCTGACGGACTTATTTTAATGCAACTCCCAAATAAAATATTCATCCTGGAAAAGGTGACAAAAGTTTTATACATACAGAGAAAAGACAAATTACTTTTGTGGTAGAAAGATTTTCGTAGATATAATAGATTTTATAATACATTAATTTTTAAGTAGTAGTTGCTTGACCTATAATATTATAAGAGATAATAATTAATATACAATCGGGTGTGCTACAATAAATGACAGAATAATGAAAAATTGTACATTAATGGAAGGCTGGAAATTCACATTACAAGTTCGAAATCCGAGGTATTCCATAATTTGATCGTGCCTTTTCAAGAAGAGTTTAATGTATAATCTGAATGTAATATCAAATAACATGAGATTTTGTCATATATGCCATGATAATTGCTAGAGTGAAACTTATGATAGAAAGCGATGACAATATATTTATTTTCGATGTTTGATGTCGACACGCGGACATCTGACGTATATGGAAACACCCGATGACAGCTGATCTTTTCTTTTTGAATGTCAGAATGCCATTTTTTGTCTAGAATTTTAAAAACTTATTAATATTTCTGCAATTCTTTTTAAATCAATTTGTTGATTTATTTTCTCCATTATTTTTTGTCCAGAATTTTATAAAACTTATTAATATATTATTATATTAAAACTTATTAATATATTATTAAATATTAATATATTAATTCATTTTAAATGAATTTGTTTATTTTTTTTTTTTCCATATAATATACGCCTATCAAACACACTGCGCAAAAGATCGGCAGATCCATTCGCTTTGCTGATTTCACGGGATGGAAGATTGGCATGAGAATGAAATCTTATATAACAAAAAAAATGACATATATAAGTATGTAAACAATCGACAAATTCAAATAAAACTAGTTAAGTAAACACCTTATTATTTGGGAGAAATCAATTGCTTTTGATAGCATAATATAATATTACTAATACTAGTAGATTATACTAGTAGGAGACTAATACTAATACAATGAATGTTTGGAACAAATAGATGAGTTTGTGTACTTGGGAAGTATGTTTGATAGAAGAGGGAAGGTTGAGAAAGATATCGAGAGGCGAGTGAATCCGGGGAGTAGAGGGAATGTTGCTTTGAATGCAATAATTTCTAATAGAAATATCTCTACCGAGGCAAGACTAGCGGAACACAATGGAATTTGGTACCAATACTGATGTATGGAAGTGAAGTCTGGAGCTGGCAAAAGATGAACATAAGTAGACTGAATGTAAAGAATGAAGATAATAGGAATGAACATAAAGCTGATCTTAGGGTAATTGATAGAATTAAAAAAGGGTCGCTCAGGCGGTTTGAGCATGTTGAGCGAATGAACGAGGAAAGAATGGTAAGAAAAGTATATAACACAAGTGTTGACGGGGCCAGAAAGAGAGGACGACCACGGAATACGTGGCACGACCATATTAACCAGATACTGGAAGACGGTCCCATTATAAGCCTTAACAACCGTCGAGCTTGCATGCGAGGATGTATGAATGTGGATTAGAAGAGTGTTGTATGCCAGGATGTCTTGCACTCTATCCTCTCTGCCTACCCCCACAGAAACGGCGTGATGGTAAATAAATAAATAAGTAAGTAATATTACTTCATATTATGGTCAAATTTTGCATAAAAATATGTTTTTTAGTAATTTTTTATCAAAAAGAATGAGCGGCCATAAAGTGACATCTGCCGCTCCCAGTTACACGGATTCTAATTTTAAAACAACATCATTAGTTGACATACTTCATACATTGGAATTTTTATTAGTGTTTTTAGTTAAAAAACCATGGACCAGGCGGAATGGCGAATAATTCTGGAAAAGGTCAAGGCGCAGTGGGCTGTAGCGCCGACGATGATGATTCATGAATAAAGGTTCTATCAAAAGTCCAAAAAAAATTGTAGTCTAGCATATCTATTTTTGTTTCAAAAAGTTGGCAACACAAATAACAGTTATTATTACCATTAAAAATAATGCCAAAATCATAAATAATTAGTATTTTGAAAATGACTAGTTTAAAAGTAGTGACAATGATTATATTGACGGTCCCCATGCATACTGTCGTATCTGCAAAAAATATTTTTTCATGTTACTTTCTTTAACCATTGAATTTACTCTATATTTTTGGACAATGTTAAAAAAAATTGAAGTTTTGTTTAAAAAAAAGAATATATTATTGCTTGCCCAACGTAAATTGGCGTGCGGCGAATTTGGAACTAAAACCCGCCCCGCCCGCACCCGGCGGTAACCCCTCGCCCTGTCATTCAGTTCAATTTTGTATTTGGTCGGGAGCTGTGACATCTTGAACACCAATATACACTGAATTATTATGTCCAAAACATCCTAAATAGTCCGGGATGGTGCAAGAACAATTGCCAAAGAAGTATTAAAGTTTTGCGAAGCTGATAAAGCAAATAATGGACCGATATTACTGTCTGACAGTTTGACAGATAGAACGGCCGCCATTACTGCTTGGTTTCTTTAGTGCTGCCCGACCAAATTTCTGTTAAAGGCTACGACACCGGTCACCGGACATTCTGTACATTACATATTGTATAATAAATTTACACCCTGACAACTTCTGTTACGCGACAGGGACGCCCTCCCTCGCACGCCAATTTATAGTGGTCGCATTCTAAAGGAATTTTTTTTTACCATTATCCGAAAATATAAAGTAAATTGGATGGTATAAGATAGTCAAAAGAAAATCGAATTTTTGCAGATTCGACAGTATACGTAAGGACCGTCGATATATGTAGTTAGATAATAATTTAAATTTATGCTTGTATTCTAATTAAAATATCTTTATTCCAGAAATCGTTAATCAGTAAAATTTATTTTGATGATTATTGTAAATTTATTAAGGGCATAATCTACACACGTAAAAATTACAGGTTCACTTACTTTTTAATCATTTTATCCTTCACAGAGAGAATTTGACCCTTAAAAGATTTGGATATGATGGCATCATTGGAACATACTTTTTCAAATATATTTATCATAACAACTCTGGATCTGGGCATTTTATCGCCTTTTCCACATCCGTTTGGAATATGTTTGTAAAGTCTCATCAATTGGGCTAATGTTAAAACTGACAACCAGTCATTCAAGTTCATCTCCGACCCTGAAATAAAAAAAAATGATACTAGCACGCTGAGAGTGGGCAAATACAGACTTGCCTCAAATAACAACCCGATCAATGTCAACCAGTGATGTACAAGATACCCTACACAAAGTATCTGGAATACAAAATGAAATGGTATCTGAAATACTAGATACAAAATATGTATCTTCCAAATACTTTTGTAAGAAGACACATTTTATTGAATGTAAGTTTATTTTTTTACGTGAATTATTTACGAATAAATCACGTTGATCGCGCAAATGTGACAAAATAAAATATTATATTTTTAAGGTTTTAATTGAGACTTAAGTAAAACCAGTTCTTCAAACATTTTGTCGCTCATTTTTCTTCGATGAGGTCTCATTATAGGTACATCATTTTGCAGCAGTTGAATTTTTATTGCGATTTGATTTTTGTTACTAACAAGACCAATTTTTCCGAATGTACTTCGAAAATATTAAATTAAGAGATAAAATACAGCACAGATCTTTCATACAAAGCACATAAATTATAATATGTTTTACAATTATTTATAGCTTTAAGTCTTAAAACGGTAATGAATTTTTGAAAACTGTTATTTTATCCTGCGCCATTTGAAATGAAAATGCCCGTTTGTGAGAATAATTAAAAACACCTGTCACTACTCGAGAAAGGTACTCTGGAATCTATGAAACCTACAGCTTATTGGAAATAAGTTTTTAAAAACAATTGCCACCATCATTTTATATATATGTATAAATAAATATTCAACTTTTAAATATGGATATTGCTAATAAATGGTGGGCATTGCTGCTTTTGTTATTTACCCAATTAGTTATTGCTGGCTTTACTATGATGTTTCAGTCTAAAATCGACATCAATTTTCACTTTAGAATGAAGCAACCAATTTGTCCCGTGATACACCCTTGGGGTTGATTGGTTGAGGTGGATATTGCTGCCTTTTTTTTTCATAGTGATTTGGAAACATGATTTTGGAAGAGATAAAGCTGTAATCCTCGGTAACTGCGTCCAAAACATTTTTTTATTATTTGTTTTGGCGGTTTTTTTTGGAATACGAAATTAATATATACGAGAATCCAAATAATAGGTAAAGCCGAATAGTAATGTTAGTATTTGTATCAAATAAAAAAGGATCTCTATATTGTTTATTTCAATTATTAACTGTTGGTTTAAGGAAAAAATAATAACCTTAGCACGAAGCGAGCTTGATGCCATAGTCTACTTATAAATTATTATAGAGCATGTACAGTATGTATTTATTTACATATATAGATCCAGTCTGTATTTACAGAGCTTATACAGCCTAATGTGTCATATTTTTAATTTAGTTAACTTTGACATGACAATAATGTAGGGAATGCAAGACATTTAAAAACAAACCATTCGAAAGAAATCCTTCCTTTTCCAGTATTGTGAGAACTTTTCTGACAGATTCAGTTCTGTAATCTTGATTCAGATACTTCCTGACAACATCGCTTACTCTATACCACTTCCACTGGAGCCAATAAATATGGACAAATAAAGTTTTCATCTCAGGTGAGGTCAAATTTATAAATGACTGAAAAATTCTCAATTCCTGAGTGTCAAACAAATAATGAAGTTCTGGATTAGACAGAAAATTATTGACCATTTGCACAAAAAATTTTGTTGAATAATCATATTCAGATTTTTCATGGGCTTTAATATTCGAATCAACTGTGCTGTCTGTTATAATACAGTCATCTTGCTCTTGACAGATTTTAAGGAAACTTTCATCAAAATCATCTTCTGGGAAAATTTTTTTTTGTTCTATAGAATTTTCGTCATTTTTTATGGAATTTTCTTGATTCTCGTTATTTTCAATAGATGATTGATATTTTATGGCAGACTTCTCGTCAATTATGAAGCAATCGCTGTCATAACCATTATCAGTATTAATATCATTCTTTGCAATACTTTGTTTGGGTTTGTCGTTGGCACTCATTTTTGAATACTTCGATGAAACTTTGAAATACGATGTGATTTTATTTGACTGTTTCATTGTGTAACGTGAACATGAATCATTTTATGCCAATGCAAACATGGCACCAAAAAATAGCAAGTAATTCACGTGTAATAAAGAGTTTTCAGCCATATATTTAGAAATATTAAATTTCCAGTGTCATATATAAAACAATCATTCGATGTTACATATAAATATACTAATTGATACTAATTACTATTTACCTTCGACGCAAAACGTCAAAGCAAGCCTGATACCACAGAATAGGGATGGGTAAAAAATATCGATATTTATCGTCGATATATATTTTTTGATATATCGATATTTTTTTCTGGGATAACCGATATTTTTTTTTGGAGAACTTTTTTTGGGTATCTTTTTCATTTTTTTTCTGGTGACCTTTTTTTGGGTATCTTTTTCACTTTTTTTGGTCATCGATATATTTTTTCTTCGATATATCGATATTTTTTTTTCATTTGCCCATCCCTACCACAGAATCACCACAGAATAGAACGTAGGGATGGGTAAAAAATATTAGGGATGGGCGTTGAATGGCGCGGACTAGTTAAGTCAACCGTTGACGTTTCATCGACGCGTCGACGGTTTACGTTTATCGCATGGACTAGTTGAATTCGTAGACGTAAACGACTTTAGACGACTAAACGAAGAATCCATCGTTCGTAATTCAACGTAGTCTAAAGCAACGAGCGAGAGCAAGACAAAAGTCTCCGTTGATTTCTCTCTCATCTCTCGCTGTCGACTTGTAAACGGCTCGACGGGTAACTGCATTTCAACTCTAAAGTACACCACCATAGAGTGCAGATCTATGTACACGATACTATGACAAACTTGAAATTCGAATGCGCGCGTAGGGTGAGACAGGCTTAATCATAAGCTATTATTTTTTATAGCAAAATTACTTTGTGGTGACATAATTATAATTTATATTAATTGTAATGACATAATTATAATTTATGTAAATTATAATTAATAATTAATAATTTAAATTTACCTCATAGAATTAGGAATTTAATGAAACAACTACAGTGCGTTTGAAAAAAATATCAGCTTTTATCTAGTTAGTTATTTTTGAAAGGGCTGCGCAATTTCTAGGTTATCTATGGGTTAATAAACTTTCATATTTTTATTTTATAAGATGAAACCATTATTAATTAACAGTCTTTTAGTTAATAATGGTTTCAAAGGCCGGTTGTACTTTTCTGGGATCAATATTTTATTCGATCGATCTCGACTTCTTAAATCTACCCGAAAATGGATGGTTAAATTTAATTTTAGCGGTTTTACTTTCCCCGAAACTATATTTCTTTGAATTTCTTTAAATTTTAAAAAGTAACGTAATACAAATAGCCAACGGTCGAGCAGCGTCGAGCCGTAGACACATCGTCCCGTAGAACGTCCGCATAACGAAGTTGACGCGTCAACTAGGTGACGAATTCAACTAGTTGATCTACTCGTCGATGAACTGAAATGGACGGTCTCGTTTCGTCGACGATAAATACGTCGACGACCCATCAGTTAAAAATATCGATATATCAATATATCGATATTTTTTTTGAAAAATGTCGATATTTATCGTCGATATATTTTTTCGCGCTATATCGAATATCGATATTTTTCTTTGATATAACGATATTTTTTCTGGGATAACCGATATTTTTAAACTTTTTAGTTTTGGTCATTTTTTTGGCCTTTTTTTGAGAATTTTTTTTCACTTTTTTTCTGCGACCTTTTTTTGGCTATCTTTTTCACTTTTTTTCTGGCGTTATGCTCGAAATAATCCGCGTGAGGCGCGGTTATACGACGCAATGTGCGAAGCGCCCTTATCAAGGGAATGTCAAGGAAAGTGGCGGGAAGTTCGAAACACTCTGACACTATTATATACATTTATTACGTAAAAAAAAGCACAGTCAAAACTTACGTTCTAAAGCACTATTACTAATTTTATAACTAATCTTAACCTAAGCACTAGCAGTTCCGACCCCCCCGCATAAGACCGTCCTGTCCTTTCATAATCAGTTAAAAAGCATCACACAAAAAAATCACATATTCACTATTGGAGACCCTCGTTGTCGCCATCTGGATGCCGCGGGTGGCACACCGCGTGGAGAGCGCACGTGTTCTAGGCCGCGGAAGCACGTCCAGAGCGCTGCAGGCCGCCTTCTCCTCAAGCGACGTTGACGGCGCCGCCCCGTGTTCTTGAACACACGTGGCGGCGGCTCAGGGCCCGCCGCTGAAGGGGCGGCCGCGGGCGAGGAGCCCGGGGAGCGCGAGCTGTTGCGGCGATGGCGGTCGGAACGAGACGAGGGGGCGTTCTTGGCCCCCGGCTTCAACTCTCTGTGTATGCGGGGGAGGGCAGTAGCCTTCAAAATTGGCAAAGAAAACTGACAATTACATAATTAATGTTGTAATATTGAATTATATAAAAATCACTCAGCTTCATTTATAAATTATTTTTCTGACTTTATAGAATTGGCGGATTCGATGTAATAATTTTTTTATTAAATATACCGTCTTTTTATTGTCAAACCTAATCTTCATTTTCAGTAATAAAAATTTGTTAAAATAAATATATAAATAAATAAACTTACGTTTTCGGTCGCCAGATGTCTCAATCCAAATATCAGTTTGTTTTTTTATTATATTCTCTTTACTATGACCCGTCCATTTTATATTGACGGTGGAAAGCAGGGCATGCGCACCATATGTCATATGTAACTGTTGCGCACTCTATCCATAAAGTTTCGATTCATTATGTTGGCATCAATAATGTTTGGATTTTTTTTTTAAATTTCATTTTTCGGCGGTTCAAATTTGGTGTCAGTACGTACCTACCCTTACCTACTATTTTAACAATGATTGTAGTGGTATTGTTTAGGGATGGGTCGTCGACGTATTTACCGTCGACGAAACGAGACCGTCCACGTCCATCCATCGACGAGACGATCAACTAGTTGAATTCGTCAACTAGTTGACGCGTCAACTTCGTTACGCGGACGTTTATCTAAACATCGGGACGACAGTCAACTGTCTACGGTTTGACGCGACGCTGCTCGACGGCACAACCGTTGGTTATTTTTATTACGTTAATTTTTAAAATTTAAAGAAGTTCGAAGGAATATAGTTTCGGGGAAAGTAAAACCGCTACTTGTGCTTATATGTAAAAAGAAATATTTTATTATTTATTTGTTTATAGGCTTATACATATTCTTTTATATACTTCTTTCTATATAAAATAAAGAAAGAAGTAGGTATACACAACAATATCAGGTGTAAGCAGTAAAATATAAATATAAACTACATATATAAGCAGTGAAAGTATCGGGTATAAGCATTAAAATATGAGTATAAAAATTAAAAATATAAAGTACAAAGCAATGTGTGTATAAAAAAATATATTAGATACACATTATTACATGTGTACAGGGTTATTTGGAAAACAATAATAACCTAGCAGGACTATATTCCTGCCTTGATTATGAGTATTATTTTTTTGTTGGACTATCACTACACTAACTCAAATCGATTACGAAAAATTCATTCGTTTCAATACAAGTTAAATAAAATGATAAAAACCTTTACATCTATTTATTATCTATAAATTTATAAATAAATACATAATTTAAAAATACTTTACATTTGAGATTTTATCTAGAAATTTATTGAAGAATACATCTTTCAAAGTCAGACTTTCACTTTGTGGTGACATTATTAATAAATAAATATATCTGTATTATTTGTCAACTTTAGTTTATGGCTCAATTTGAGAAAAGGAACATTGTTCCCGAAACATGTAAAAAACCAATAAAAAGTGCTGTAAACAAAATTATAATAGATTTATTTTTTTATCTATAAAGTTGAAAATAGGGAATTTATAATAAAAATTAATTAAACCTAAATTCAAGATTGTATTACATATACCGTCTACGAATTCAACTAGTCCATGCGATAAACGTAAACGGTCGACGCGTCGATGCAACGTCAACGGTTGATTTCAACTAGTCCGTCCATTCAACGCCCATCCCTAGTATTGTTGTTTTCGTAAAATTTTCAAATTGGTAACATTGTTCATACTTGTTCATACCGGTGAATTTGATTAGTCATTAGCACTAGCAAGTGATTATTCTGTGTTAGCAAGTGGATACAGAATAGGGAGAAATTAGTGGATAAAGTCGGTATTAAGAGTGTAGTTCAGTAATATAGAAAAGTTTTTTCTGTTCATTCTGTCTTGTAAATTCGTTAAACCCAGAGGAGGCATTTAGGATAGTCTTTGATATTACATTTTTTGATCGGATTATTTCATTATTATATTTAGGGGAAAATATTTATTTGTGAATTAAAGGATATGTAATATAATTAAATATTACACTTTTTTATTAATAACTTCCTTGTTGGGTCACTATTTCACGTATTTAGAAGAGAATAGTTGTGTTACTAGCAGTGACGAAATGTTGTGATATTCGAATTTAAATTTGTGTACACGAATAATGGATTCCTAATATTTTAAATATATGTTAAATTCGGGTGATTATACATTTTCATAAAATTAAATGATCAGTGCATCTCTTCTGAGGTGACATTAAGCATTCCGTTTAATTGAATCACAATAGGTGTTTCATATTATTATCATCTTAGTTTACTGATTCTCAATTAAGTATATCGTTTACTCCACATTTGTCATTCCCAACTACCTGTGAAACGCGTTGAAAGTCGAACCACCGCTGCTTGATATACTGTGTTCGCGAGACGTCGCTTGAAAGCCGTCGTGAATTAGCAGATCAAGTGCATGATTCTATTCCACATCCGGAGATAGTTGCCGTTTCTACGAAAGAAATCGCGACTGCTAAAAGGCGTCCAACTTCAAGAAGAAAGATAAGGTAGGCCAGATCCTTGCTCTAATCTAATCCATACATTTCTTAATAGAAAAGAGAATATAATAGAATGGCAACTGATATTTGGATTGAGATATGTTTCAAAATATTAGGTCCTTACATATGAAATTGGCCTTTAGTACGGGAGGAACATAAAGCCGATTTTTTTTATTATAATATATTTATTTAATCAAAGTATGTACCATTGCTATCTATGCACTTTTGCCATCTCATAGGTAGTTCATCGATCCCTTTACTATAAAAACCATTCGGACGGGAATCAATAAAATCTTTGAAGGCGGTTTTGACTGCCCCATCGGAGTTGAATTTTTTCCTTTGCAAGAAGTTATCCAAATTTCGAAAAAAATGGTAATCTGTTGGGGCAAGGTCCGGAGAGTACGGTGGATGTCTTAGACATTCCAATTGAAGCTCCTCTAATTTGGTAGCCGTCTGTTGTGCAGTGTGTAGTCTAGCGTTATCATGAAGCAGCAGTGGCCTAGAGCGATTAACCAGCCTCGGTTGTTTAGCAGCTAGCTTTTCCATCATGGTTTACAGTTGCTGACAATAGACATCTGCCGTAATCGTCTGGCCAGATTTAAGAAAGCTGTAGTGAACGACACCAGCACTAGTCCACCAAAAGCTCACAAGTAACTCTTTTGGAGTCAATTTTCGCTTGGGGCATGGTTTGGCTGGTTCGGCAGGGTTCAGCCATTGCGATGAGCGCTTCCGATTATCGTACAGGATCCACTTTTCATCACAGGTAATAATTCGATTTAAAATTCCTTCATTATTGTACCGGTTGAGTAATGCAACGCAGCAGTCAACGCGCGTTTGTTGATTTGCTTCACTCAATTCGTGAGGTACCCACCTTTCAAGCTTTTTCACCTTACCAATTTGCTTCAAGTGGATTAAAACAGTTTTATCACTAACACCGCAGCCTGCAGCTAACTCGGATGTGGTTTGCGATGGATCCGCTTCCACAATAGCCTTCAATTCTTCAATATCAACTTTGGTCTCCGGCCGTCCACGGGGCTTGTTCTGCAGGTCGAAATTTCCAGAACGAAAACGTTGGAACCAAAAACGCACTGTGTTTTCTTTTGCGGCACCGTCGCCATACACATCATTAATCCTTCCAGCCGTTTCTGCAGCACTGTTGCCACGGTGGAACTCGTACTCGTTAATAACGCGATATTTCAAGTTTTTCATTTTATAAACTGGGTGACGCAAAGAAAAAAACAATTGAGGAAAAAACAAATGAATTATAATTTTCAAAACACAAATACATGAGTAAATAGCTGTATAAATTTGGATTTGGAATTCCTAACCAATGAGAAGATATTTGAGATCAAATTTGCCAGTACGGAAAAACGTCAATTTCATATGTAAGGACCTAATATTATCGGAGACTTAAATCTTTAAGATTTGTTACTCCAATTGGAAATTTTTATAATATATGATTATTTTTGATTTTTAAGACAATATCAAATATTTGAAAAAAAAAAACTCATCAATGTTGTCTTGTAACAATACGTAAATGTTTATTTAATGGATTTAAGAAATCTTATTTTTATTAATATAAATTTACTGTGTTTTCACTACTATATACAGGATGTACCAGAGCAAGCAGCAAAAACTTGACCGGTAGATTTCTGACTATGTTAAGAGTCTAAAATGTTCAAACAACACGAATATTCCAGATGTAGAAAAAACTCTCGCTTTCTGTAGATGTTGGCTTAATTATAAGCAATGATTTGAATAAAAGCTCTAGATTCGGAGTTGAATCTAATATCTGAAAGTCCTTTTTAAAGTTGAAATTTTTATTTCTAGTCGTTGAAATATTTTGGTGGTTTATTAAAGCTTTGTTCAATTCTTCTTCAATCGACATGTTATTGAGATGGCAATCGGCGTTTTCTTCTTCGATTACTTCCATATCCGAACTATCTACATTTGAATAAAGTCATCCCAATAACTGTTCACCATATTTTAAATAATCTTTTTTGGGACAACATGAAAATTAATTAATATTCACAACATGCTCGGGATTTTGCAAAAAATGTATCAAACAAACGAGGCTCTTATTACGTCTTTCTTGAATTCTGTAATTGTTCTTTCAGGGTTGTAAACATTTCGTGCGACAGAGTTGTGTTGATTTCAAATACTTTTTTAAAAGGAAATTAACAATAATTTCGGAAGTTATCTGGGAAGTTATAGTGGCATCTCATTAACAATAATTTCGGAAGTTATCTGGGAAGTTATAGTGGCATCTCGACGACTTAGGCCCGGTTGTTTCAAGTTCGATCAAAGTAAGCGGTCGATTAAAGCATAGATTTTTACGAAAACGGATCGTCTGATTGGTGGAGAACGTATGCTTTGCTTTAAAAGAACGCTTACTTTAATCCAACTTGAAACAACCGGCCCTTAGAGCTTCAACTGTCAGTTTTGTAGGAGTGAGTACTTCACAAATATTTTCCAATACGTGAATGTTCGATTCATTCCAAATTTGGCCGATGCCAAGATCAATTAATGATTTTCTAATGCAATTTCATAACTTTAAAAATCTCGAGATCATGGCTATTTAGCAATTCCACCTTGTCTTCATATCGAGACATAAATTAAGCTGGACATCAAATTCGCTCTTTACATATTTTTGTAAAATTGCACTTTTCGTTAGACTGAAATAAATTGATTATTTTTCGAGTATCATTTAGAGCCTTATTAAAACTCGATTTCAAACATAGTTTTTCATTTTGGATTTCTGCACTTTCATTATTTTCCGAGCCATTTTCCAATATATATTGTTCATCGTCGTTGTCTTCTTCATCTGAATCTTCATGTGTTTGAGATTCATCCTATTTTCGGTATAAAACATTATAACTGCGTTTGCTGGCTCAAGAATATTGACGTAAACAATGTTCAGCGCGTGGACATCACGTGACAGGGTTTTGCGTAAGGGCATCGGTTATGGGACGCGGTAAAAAATACATTTATTTATTAACTAGCTGTGCCAACAGCTTAGCCAGCGCGGAATTCAGTTTGAGACTATAAGAGTATCAGTGAAAAATCAATATAATATAAAATACTCGTCCAAACAATATTGCGTAAAAAAGACATTTTTATCTACATAAAATTCCCTGACCATAAATATTTTTTTTTATAAGAATTTAACATTACCTATAATACCCCCGACAGATTAACATTAATTTTAAATATATATTTTATTCATATTTTAACAATCAGTGAATAAACCTTAACATATATGTCGTCGCGGACTTTTTTATAGAACTTTCTACAACTTCTCCATAGAAATTTCAGAAGATATATGCATATTTATTCTGGTGTAGGATGGAACATCATATCTTCTCTTAAATGAGTGCTTATCATATAGCTGTCGTAATACACCTATGTCTGCCGTTTACCTTCAGTATCGGTGTGACGTCACAGTTGATTTTCGATAGGACTCTCACGCCCAAATGTTTTCATGACGCTAGCTCCATCAGTCGTCACTGTCACAATGTCGGTTTCAAAAATAATTTCAAAATCTTCCAAACGGTTGTCAACAATTTTTCGGATTTCAGAAGAATCACATCATCCAGAAATGAAGACTAGTCTTAGATTGAAAATATCGTTTTCACTATGAACGACGATATTAAAATATTAGTGTATATTATAGATATCTCACAGAGACGAAACTGTATTAATTATGGGAAAGTAGGTATAGAAGTCATTTGGGTGTAACAGGACTTATGACCTGTCTTTTTATGGTTGGCTTAAGTGATCACTTTACACAATTGTAACATTCGCCATTTCCACCCATGATAGAATATACCATGTTTATTCATTTTTTGGAAGTTGTATATATGTTCAAATTGCGTGAAGCTTTCATATATGAGTTGTAAGCGCCTTTTCCATGCGGCCTGTACAAGGCCATTTTCATTCCCCTAAATCCCCACAGATGTCGCTAATATGAATAAAATATATATTTAAAATTAATGTTAATCTGTCGGGGGTATTATAGGTAATGTTAAATTCTTATAAAAAAAAATATTTATGGTCAGGGAATTTTATGTAGATAAAAATGTCTTTTTTACGCAATATTGTTTGGACGAGTATTTTATATTATATTGATTTTTCACTGATACTCTTATAGTCTCAAACTGAATTCCGCGCTGGCTAAGCTGTTGGCACAGCTAGTTAATAAATAAATGTATTTTTTACCGCGTCCCATAACCGATGCCCTTACGCAAAACCCTGTCACGTGATGTCCACGCGCTGAACATTGTTTACGTCAATATTCTTGAGCCAGCAAACGCAGTTATAATGTTTTATACCGAAAATAGGATGAATCTCAAACACATGAAGATTCAGATGAAGAAGACAACGACGATGAACAATATATATTGGAAAATGGCTCGGAAAATAATGAAAGTGCAGAAATCCAAAATGAAAAACTATGTTTGAAATCGAGTTTTAATAAGGCTCTAAATGATACTCGAAAAATAATCAAATTATTTCAGTCCAACGAAAAGTGCAATTTTACAAAAATATGTAAAGAGCGAATTTGATGTCGAGCTTAATTTATGTCTCGATATGAAGACAAGGTGGAATTGCTAAATAGCCATGATCTCGAGATTTTTAAAGTTACGAAATTGCATTAGAAAATCATTAATTGATCTTGGCATCGGCTAAATTTGGAATGAATCGAACATTCACGTATTGGAAAATATTTGTGAAGTACTCACTCCTATAAAACTTGGCAGTTGAAGCTCTAAGGGCCGGTTGTTTCAAGTTGGATTAAAGTAAGCGTTCTTTTAAAGCATATCATTAAAATTAAAATATTATTTAATTTTTTCATTAAAATATTATTTTAATTTTTATGGTTAGGCTGATTTTAAAAAGCAATAAATATAATAAAAATAAACTCCCTGTTCTTTAATACATACGTGTTTTTCTAAACCACCTTTCAAAAATGAACTTACAATGATATTCCAAAGAAGACTTTTTTGTAAAATGGCCGACTACTAGCACAATCACCCAAAGTTACATTGTGTAATCTGATCACTAAAGTCAGCCGTACGATAGGTCGTAAGCCCTATGAACACCCAAAGACTTCCGTATCTACTTTCCCATAAAATTATAATTTCGTCTCTGTAAGACATCTATAATATATTAATTGATAAATGACGTTCCTGTGACAAAAATCCAATACTGTTTTGAAAAATTTGGACAAACTCAAAATATTATGAACTCGGAACTATTTGAAAATAAATGGAAATTATGTCAAATTTACCGAAAAAATATTATCGTCATACCAAGCGCTGGGCTCTAGTGTCTCCGAAAATCCATTTCTTGCACTCTGTTGGAACCAGAATATAAACGGACAGCAAAAGAACGACTCGACATTCAGCAGCAGAATAAAAAGATGTAAAGTTTTATTATTTCTGTAAAAAAATCTATGTGCATTATTTTTTCAGAAACTGAATCTACTTTTCAAACTTTAGTATGACCGTATTCAGCATATCAAAATTTAAAAGAAACGTTACTTTGCGTACCGTAAACTGGGGTGAATCGGACGAAATCGATCTTTGCACTTCAATTTCTTAATAACGCAATACAATATGACATTGCTAGGGCATTACACGTTAACATTAACGTCCGGTTGGTTAGACAATAAGAAAAAATAGAAAAAATCTAATAACATGATAATAATTTATGTTTTTTTAGCAAAATGTATGTTGTCCCTATTCAGGCTTGAACTGGGGTGAATAGGAACGTCACCGGGGCGAATAGGGAAAAAGGACTAGGGTTGTCAAAAATTAACACGAATATTAACGAAATAAATATATTATTTCCTATTATTTATAGGAAATTCAATTACCAATGTACCTATTTATATAAATAATTAACGAAAAAAATATACCCATCTTATCGACATAAAATCAATGTCTTAATAACGAGACATATAATTATCAAAAACATTTTTTTGGCATTACGATCAAGATAGACTTATTATCATTTTCAATTATATGCTTTCCTTTGATTTATTCAAGGAATATAAACACCGATTAGAAATAACAAAAATATCGCTTCTAACACGAAATAAAATTCTCGTCATAAAAATATATGGTGGTCTAAGTTTGCAACAAAATTAAATAATAAAATAATATTCAAAATATCAAGAATCAGCGGTGCTATTCTGTAAATGCGTCGAGTGGTCGAAGTCGAAAATACAGCATGAGAATTTGCGAGTTCACTGTCGAATCCTTTTAGTGAACTAACTCACTTTGGCGCGCTTACAAAATAGTACTGCTGTCATCTATCCTATGACGTTTCTAGCATACGAGATCAAGAATTGTTATTATGCTATATTATATATAGGTAATCAAGAAACGTGACAATAAAGATAAATAATAATATCGATCCTTATACAAAATAAAGTTCGTAATAAAAATAATAAGTGATTGTCTGAAATTGTAACAAAATAAAGTATGTTTACTAAAATTATATAAAATAGTGAAAAGCAGGATTAACAACAATAAGTTTTACGCATCACCGTCCATAAGATCACGCAATATGTCGTCGTCTTCAGTGTAATTTTTTATTTAATTTAATTTTGTTTTTGTATTAATCATATTATATTCAATGCTACTCTCTTCATTTTCATATTATAAATATTCACTTTTTCTTTGGTACCATCTAAGATTTCATCTGATATTATTTTTATGTTTTTTTGTAATTTCCTTGTGTTCTATTTTTTCTTGCGCTGAAATTATTTCGCCTGTATTTTTAAAATCTCTTTTAAATCTATTTTTCATTGCTAATTTAATATCTGTTTCATAAGGTATTTCCACAAATTCTTGCACGCAAATATTATCGTCGAACACTATAGGCAGTTTTTCAATGTCGTATTTTTCAGTGTGATTTATATCTGAGAAATCGTTCAGATTGACAGAATCAAGAATATGTTTATGATCTGCACCCTCGGTTTCTATTTTTGATTCACTTTCCTGGTTTTGTAAAATTCTTGCTTTACTATTTACTTCATATGGCTTTTTAAAAATATGTTTATTTGGCGTTGTGGCACTAACTAAAGTACTTGTGTTTATGGTCAATGCAGATTTTGATTCAATTTTTTTTTCTATCTTCCTGTATTTGTTTACCAATAATAGTGGTCCTGTGTTGAATATTTTCTTTAAATGCTGAGTTAATTTTAAAGTCATTATATTTCTGGCTTTTCATCGAATCGTCTAAATGACTTTTTGAAAATCGGGTTTCAAGTGTAACTCTATCCCTCGCAGATTTTGCTTCGAATTCTTTTTCTTTCTTCTGGGATGAGTTTTGCAATTATATGTCGAGGTTTAGTGTTTTTTGTTAATTTTGATTGGATCTCATTATTTTCCTGGTGATATTCTAAATCATTGTTGGTTCTAAGTGTGATTATTTCCGAATCAATTTCATTAGATGCATTACTCATACAGCTACTTTGTTCATGGTTGTACTCTATGTCAGAAATACAGTATTCATCAATTTCGGTGCACACGCTTTGACCTGACTTGACGTCGATTTTTTTTCTTTTATTAGATGTTGTTGACAAGTTGATGCCAGTACCACATCGCATTTTTTTTAAGAGGTCTAAAACAGTCTGTCCTATAACATCACTATCAATATTGTTTTTATCAAATCTTTCTTGTCCAGGTAATCTCTCTAACACTTTATTTTTATTATAAGGGTTTATGCCACTTTTCATGAAACCTGCTAATATATTTGACAAGGCTTGGCATTCTATGCAACACAGTAATTTTTTAAATAATTTTGGAAAGACGCTTTTCGGTATCGTGGATAAATTGCGGCCTTCCGTTTATTTCCATGCAAATAGAATTTCTCTCCAGGCGCCTTTCATGGGCCTGAAGAAGGCAACATCTAGAGGTTGAGTCATGTGAGTAGAGTTAGCCGGAAGGAAAACAAAATAAACGTCTTCATTCTTTGATCAGATCAAGAGACAAATGTGATGAAAGGTTATCACCAATGAGGATCTTTTTCTATGAAAAATGGGAGTGCGACTGTGTGGACCCATTCCTCAAATGTTTTGTCATCGAACCACCCCGATGTGGTACAGTTATACCGGCATCCCTTTGGACCATTTTGAACCCATGATTAATATAAGTTTTTAGCTTTATATACCACATAGCATGGTAGTAATGTTCCATCAGCAGACACTCCTATCAATGACGTTGACCCTTTGCTATGATTCATGATTCTTTCCGGGTATTTTGCCCCTCTTTTTGTTAAAATTTTTCTCCTTCCCTTGTCATCGGAAAGGTTAGTCTCGTCATAATGTATTATATTTTGCAGTGGTACGCCTTCTAATGACTTTTCTAATTGCTGAAAATATGCTTCAATTCTTTCTGGTGAAACATTTGCGCGCGATCGTTTTATATTTTGACTCCTACGAAGATAATTTTTTTCTCTATTTCTTCGGGGAAACATTTTACAAAGTCGGGGCCTGGCATATTGTCTTTAAATCTTTTTATATCTACACCGATTCTTTAACTAAGACTCGAAGGTCAAAGGTGTCTAATGGGTATCCCCATTCTGAACAATGGTTCAAATATTGTATTATGTGTTCCTCTTCTTCTACAGATAAAACTGTTTGCCCTCCGTGGGTTTTCATAATCCTCGTATTGTGCCTGTGCAGCACAGATTTAGGAATGTAATATTATTTACTTATTTTAGCCAATGACATATGTTTTGTTTCATATTCTCTAAGCGCAGCACTTAAAGTCAAATCATTATATTTTTTATACTGCCTCTGACCACTGGGTTTGTATGTCCTATGCATATCTAAACAAAACATACATATTTATATTTAATTAAAATACAACATAAATTATAAACAAACATATGTAAAAATTTTTGCAAAAATGTGTGTTTGTACGGGTAGGTACTAGGTACTATCTATCTACGAACATGTTTTCTAGAAATCAAATTAAAAAAAATAATTGTCATAAAAAAAACAAATTTTATACCTCGTGGTCAGGTTGCATAGTCAGTGACAACCCTGTCCCAATACAAACCTTACCGTTTCAAGTCCCCCCACATTCGTCCCTGTTTACCAATAACACCGTTCCTATTAACCCCTGAGGCCATCCCTATTCACCCCGTTACCGTGTCTATTAACCTCAAAACTCAATCAAAATTACAGAGCTTAATATAATTAGTTTTACAAAGTAAATACATAATATCTTGACTTACTTGTGTTTGTGCAGCTTTCAGCAATAGATAAACATCACTCAAAAACCACGCCCAAGACTCAAATACTTTTTATTTTTCAGTTCACTTAAAGTTTCTGGGACTGTTTTTCAAAACAATATTTAAGTCATTTAGCTCAACTTTTCAATTAATCCAGTGCTGCCAGGTTAGGAATTAAATATTCTACTATTTATTAAAACAGTTTACCACCAGTTTGGGTACAATTTTATTTATTTATTCTACTACAAATCTCGTTCCCGCTTTCGTCTCTATTCAGACCACTATCCTATTCACCCCGTTTTATGGTACTTAATATCTTTCAAAGTTAAAATTTGTTGTCCAGTGTACTTTTCCGTTTAATATTTTTTAGAGCATAATCGAAGCGTTCGTTGGGCTGGCGAAGCTGGTGCTGCGGGCGCTGCTGGCGCTGCTGTCGCTGCTGGCGGTGCAGGCTGCGGTCATTGGTAATTCCACCGTGGTGAGTACTCCCCAATATTTCCAAATCAGGTCCATAGGAAAGAGAAGTCAGATGACCCATACAGATTAACCGTATGAAAGAACTGAAGTATCAGAAGTAGGAGTGAGAATGGGCGGATTCAGCACTTCCTGCCAAATATATGTGGATGACGCTAGAGCTAATATAGAAGTTCATCTGCAATGCCCGATGACCAGGATGTCCTATTAAGCATGGATACTGAATTTTTGATGAACGACAGCAAGTCGAAAGTAATGGTGTTCAAGAGAGATAAAAGAGGGACTAAGTGTGATGTAATAGTCAAAATGAATGCTTAGAACAACTGGTCAAGTTTGTGTATTTGACGACAAGGGAGGGGAGGGATATCAGGAAAAGGGTGACCGCGAGAAATAAGGTAAATAAGCCATTATGGCCAATACGAATCTGTCACTAGCGGTTCAAAACGGAGTTCTGGTGCTAACCGCAGCGTATGAAAGTGATACATGGAATTAGCAGAAAAAGAATGAATGTAGACTGAATGCGGTGGATATGTGGTCGCTTAGGCGCGTGAAAAGTTAGGTGTGTGAAATCTGTCATCGATAGAGTGAGGAATAAACAAACTACAATGAATTTAATGCTGGCTCTATCATAAACGATAGAATAAAGAAGTGATCGCTGAGATAGTTTAATCATGTGGAACGTGGGAGGAAAGGATGGTAAATAAAATGAAGAAAGTGTTAAAGGCGGCAAGAACAGAGGGCGTTCGCGAAATACCTGGCACGATCAGATAAACCAAATATTGGAGGATGGCCCTGTTAAAAGCTTCAACAGACGAAGAGCGTGCATGGGAAGATATATGAATGTGGTCGAAGCAAAAGTGTGCCAGGATAGAGTGTGGCGTTCGACTGCATCACGACCTCCCTGCATACCCGTACGGGGAAACGGCTTGTTAGTTAGTTATTTAGACACGAGAGTGCTTCAGTACCTACTTGACAATACTATCTTCATTTTACGACGTATTCAAGGAGCAAAAAAATTATATAGTTTTTTTAGATATTTCACTTCCGATGGTTTATCTCAAAATATACGTAAAGGTACTGATACACATGCTTATTTTTGAGCATTCTCATTAGCACGCTCAAAACTAGCATGCTCTAACAACTGTAGACACTTGCTTGTTATTAGTATGCTTATTTTAAGCATGCTCAAAGCTAACAATCAAACACACACGCTTATAACTGGCATGCTCTTGTCATAGAATAAAGACGCTCTTGTTCTAAATGGAAAATTTGCAAACTGAAACAGGAAATTTAAATTAACTTATAAATCAAAACAGTTCCCGAATTTCCATCCGCACATTTTTGATTTTAGTTTTTATCATTTTTATTGTAAGATTTGAATCGTTCATGTCTTTTAATAAAGATTCATAAATCCAAATTAATAAATCAATTAGAAAGAGAAAGAGAAAAATCAAATCCACGAAAAAAGATTTGGCTGCTACCGGGATTCGAACCACGGATCTCTTCCATTCCGGTGCAATTACGCTATAGCGGCCTTGTATATTTCCGTGAATATGTCAACCTTATCTGTAAGTCTCATTTATTAATTGATTAACATTTATTATCCATTGTTAGAGCAATCCACTTTTTCTGGTACGGTAGGCACAAATTACTTTGTGTTCCTGCCGCTGGAGGATGCCAGAATTCACCGTTTAATTAATTTTTAGTTTTTGGACACATTTGATACAACATACATATATTATATTCAAGAACACATTCTTATTGTGAAGTTCCAATTTTTTTAGAACAAAGTTCTGTGAAATTTAAAACCATCCAAATATTTCTCTGTGGATTTGATTTATCTGTATATCTTTCTAATTGATTAATTAATTTGGTTTTAAATTTCACAGAACTTTGTTCTGAAAAAATTGCAACTTCACAATAAGAATGTGTCCTTGAATATAAATTTCATAAACATTATTTTTTGTCTTGCTATATTATTTTTACAAAGCGGTGACCGAGTAGTAAGTCGCAAAATGTAATGTTTTGTCATCTCCCCAACGCGCCATATTTGTTTCATATGTCGCGCACTGAGATGATCGCATTGATAATCGTACTAGCGAATAATATTTGCACGCTCATAAGCAAGCCTTTTCGCACATGCTCAAAAGATACCCCTTCCACCCGCAAATCAAATGAGCATGCTCGTAAATCAACCGGCGCATGTATTTAATGAAAAAGCTGGCCAAAAATCAAAATAAAAAAATCAACTGAGTGTAATTTGAAAACTGTTTCCTCGTAGTTAAATGATTGTGACGTCATGTGACAGCCATCTTTTACACACGGTCCCTTCGTATTGTCGTCCGTTTCGCTTTCGCCAGTCAGAGTTTAGTCGTTGTTTCGCCCGCACGTCTATTTTCTCGGCGCCTACCTGCAAGTGACATTTAGTATTCGCTTTCTGAGTATACTATGTATAAGTGATAATGGAACACAATGGCCTGCTCGTACTGTGGTCGGGAGTCCCAGAGGCAGACCGAGCATGCCAGGGTGCTGCAACGCTGTTTTCTGAGCGAATGGTCGAATGTATGAAAGAATGTGGGTTCATTAGTGCCAGGCTCATGTGGATCCGTTTCAAAATTGGGATCACTGGGGTATTTATTATTGTAGGTTATGCCCCTGTCAAGATACTCAGATAAAGACGAGGTGAAAGATGAGTTTTGGACGAGTGTAAGAGATGTCATAGACATGAAAAGCGACAGCGAAAGATTAATTTTGGCTGGAGATTTGAATGGGTGGGTTGGAATTCGAAGAGATGGCTTCGAGTCTGCGCTTGGTATATTTGGGGATGGAAGGACGAATGGAAATAGCGATAGTTTGCTTGAAGTATGTATGGAATGGAACCTTTTTGTATCCAATACTTTTTTTTTGAACACAAAGGAATCCACCACAGTTCGATTGTAGCATTCGACGCGTTCGGTAGTTCCTGTGTGTACCAGTGTTAGCGTTCCGTATTGTTGCAGTTCTACAGTTCTACGCGCTTCTATAAGCGCTCAGATAAGCAATTTTTTTTTATATCATTCCATTATAATACTTTTGTTTAATCGTTATATTTTTTGTTGTTGTTTCATATAAAGGAAGTTCGTATCGGGGAATACGACTCCCTTGATTTAGTTGATATATATATTTTTTGTTTTTATTATATTATTTGTGTTTACAGGGGCTATAATAATAGCAATATGAGTAATTTACTTAAGCCCCCGGACTCTCCGGATATTAGTTGTTCTAAAAGACGTCGAGAAGAGGCCGATCCCTTGTCTCCGATTATTTTGTCTCCAGACCCAACTTCGACAATAAACAAGAATGACGATTTGAAAGTCATTCTTGCAATTAAATACTCGCCACACTCTCTTGGCCCGTTCATTGTATTTGTACAGGATAAGGAACCCACTAACGCATTACATCCCATGAAAATGGGAAGTCTTCTCCACAAAAGCAAGATTTTTAATATTTCTCGTGGAGGAGTTAAATCCGAGGGGCGGAATAAAATTTCATTATCATTTACAAATTCAAATGCGGCTAACTCTTTTATCGATTCGTCATTTCTTTCAACAAACAACTTGAAGGCTTACATTCCTCATTATTAAGTTACCAAAATGGGGTGGGCTCGCGGCATTTCTACTGAGTTTAAGTGAGGAGGAAATAATTGAACACGTGTCAGTCCCAGCTCCCAGCTCAATTCGGTAAAGTCCTGAAAGCCAGAAGACTTAACTATAAGGATAAATCCTCCGATACTCCAATATGGAAACCCTCACGAACTGTGGTACTCACATTCGAAGGGCAATCACTCCCTGAACATGTATACCTATTTTATAACTCTAAGGAGTAGGTAAGCCTGTCGAACTTTATTTCTATCCCACTATCTTATGTTATAGATGTTGTCGCTATGGACATACGAAACTCCAATGTAGATCCCCTCCTAGATATTATAAATGCACTGAATCTCACCTGAGAGAAATTTGCTCATCAGAAAACATATTTACCTGTGTAAATTGTTCAGGAAACCACACTGCCGTAAGTAACACCTGCCCAGAATTACCGAGACAATAAAACATCAAGCATGCTATGGCATCTCAAAACATCTCTTACGTTCAAGCATCTAAACTGTACCCGGCAGCTACAAAAGGCTTTTCAAACGTTGTTACCAATAAAAGTTTGAATCCAATTCCATCTGCTACTAAGCCTCCCATCAAACTATTTAAATATAAGCCAATTAATGAAATACAAAAAAAAACAACTTCTTATTATGAAAAAAAAAGCCCACGACGACTTGCTTTCCTATTTGAATGGGCAGGCTTCTAATCCTTCTGTGGGGTGTGCCATTCCAACGGAGGAGTTTACAGCTTCCCAGAAGCTTTAGATAGAACGTCCGCGACGTCCGCGTAACGAAGTTGACGCGTCAACTAGTTGACGAATTCAACTAGTTGATCGTCTCGTCGATGGACGGACGTGGACGGTCTCGTTTCGTCGACGGTAAATACGTCGACGACCCATCACAAATTGACAGAAGATGATCAGGATGTACTAAACAGACTATATTATGACTAATAATATTAATGGCTGTGATAACATGTGAATGTGAAAGTTTAGAATGGATATGTAGGCAACTATTCTATGTGAAATGTTACAAACATCTTTGTAATTTATTTTTTTATCTTTAAATTCATTAACTCTTTGTTTAACACCACTTTATTGAGTATACACCAACTAGTTTCAACTCATTGCTGAGTCTTCATCAGGGTTCAGTATTAACTGAAGTGTTGTTAAACAAAGAGTTATTTTATTTAAAGATATTATGTCTCACCATAATGTGTGCTTCGTGTGAAAAAAAAATTCTTTATAAATGTTTCAGTGCCCCGGCTCGAGATGGGAGACCAACGAAAATGGACAAGGCTGCGAACTGTATAGCCAGGGTCCATGCACTCTTGGGAAGGTATGCCTTCCTGGATGGACATGCGGTTGCAACATTAACCTACCGCAATATCACCCTGCAACTAGGGCATGCTATCAGCTTGGTATATTATTATTATATTATTCATTTAAAAAAAAACAGTTAATTTATTTATTCACTTTTTGTATACAAAATATTACAATGGCGGGTTTATTCCCAGTTGGCGATTTCTTCACAACCAATCACATAATTTAGTAGAACAATTGAAATAGATTTCCGGTATGCATATAATGTTATAGTGACAAAACTAGCTCCATGATAACGAGATGAATAGGAGTGTCAGATAAGGGTCATCATTATATTAGATGAGGGTAGAAAGCCAAAATGGTGTTAGTGATTTTTTCAAACTTTACTGGAGAGCAAAATAGTGTTCTGTCAATCTGATTTTGTCAATGTTTCTTTTATTATATGATTTCCATGTTTGTTAATCCAAAACACATGGAAATCGTTTAACCCTCTGAAACCTGAATTAATTATGGCAGTTGTAAAAAATATTTGATGTATGATAACACATCACAGAATTTTTTGAAAATTTTTGGTGTTTTTTTTTCCCCTTATAGTTTAGAAGTTGTTATAGAACTTATAGTTGAATATTCTGACAAATAACATCGAAAAATTGATGTTTTTACTTATGTTTTAGTTAGAATACACCCTTAGTCAACAAAATAAATATAATTTGAATAAAAAAAAGGGATAAATTAAGGTACGTTACAAATTAAATTACTTCTCTATATCTTCTATGACTCTCATAATCTCTCATATAAAAAAAACAACCAATAATATTACAAATAATTTAACTTACAATTTGAATTGATGAATATGTATGCTCCAGACATGGATCTAAAAATAATTGTATAAAGTAAATAAATTACAGATTAAACTAATTGAACATAATAATAGAAACAAAATATTTAAAGCACTTTTAATATAAAAAGATATAAAATAAATATTTGCCCATATTAATTTGGAAAATTGTTATCGAAAAATACATTTTTACCTGCAAATCTAAACACAACGTAGGAATGGCATGTTTCGTCAAAAGTGTATGTTTACCAGATTTATTTAAAAATTTATCTTCAAAATGTTGAGAGCAGACAACCGCTTATTTTGACGGCTTCCAATTAGATCGTCTGATAGTGTCTAGCCAAATTTGTTGTTGATTTTTTGGGAATCTGGAATTGAAAAAAATATTAATACAACACACAACCCCGTTTCTATTTCTATCTCTTTTCCACGTATGCTGTGCTATAAGAAAGAAAGAGAAAATACCATAGACTACCGACGGAGAAAAGACTGAAATCTCCGTACTCCGAACATGGGTTGAATTTCACCACAAATTATTAAAATAAAACTTACTTATGAAAGGTTATATCCTCCTCTTTATTACTCGATGAACCACTACAACGTCTAACACAACAAACAGGCATATTTCAAGTTTGATTTTTTAATTGGTAAAGCAAAAATCAAAAGCATTCGCTACAACTTCATATGAATTTGTGTGTCAAGTTATGTTTTATTGTCCTTTCTTTATACGGAAAATAATTTCCATCTCTTTCTGACTGATACATTTAGTACGTAATAGAAGATAGCAGAGACTAGATGTCTCAGGTTTGTTCTTTAATGAATAGTCTATATTTGTATACGTCTATGACTAAAACAAACAAAATATATGTTTTGAGAGATCACTTTTCGAACATACTGGACAGCTAATGTTAGCTGACATTATATATATATATATATTTTATTTATTTATTTAAAATATAATGGAAACCTAAAAGGTTTATGGATAACATTTTTTACATGATTCAATATAAGAAATAATAATAATATGATTTAGATTCAAAGTCATTTTTTTATAGTTGGCTGAGTTTTAAAATTTTTGTCACATCTGTTTTGAATTTGTCAGTGGTCAGTTGTTTGGTCTGTTGTGGCAGGTCATTGTATAGTTTTAATCCATTGAAAATTAGTCGGGATTGTCCTGTTTTTGTTTTGGCGTGTGTTTCTAGTGTTGTGTTGATGTTTTTCATGTATTTTGTGTAATTTTATGTCTTCGTCTTGTATTTCGCCAATTGCTAGTCTGTGAATGATTTTAAGTGTTTCGTTTGTTTTGTAATGCTTTCGATGTTTAATTGTTGTGTTATATGGTATACAGTTTCAGTTGGTGTCCGGTATTTCAGATCATAAACCATTTTTAGTATTTTGTTTTGCTGTCGTTGGAGTCTGTTTAGGTTAGTTTTGTTTCCGGTTCCCCAGAAGGGTATCAAATATCCTATTCTACTCTTGACGTATGCCTGGTACATGCGAATTTTTACGGTCTTTGGTGTGATTTTGTGTATTTTGTGGAATAGGCTGGTCAGTTTAGTCAGTGAGTCAATTATTTTGTCTATTTGGAAGGTCCATTTGAGATGTCTGTCTATGTTGAGTCCTAAGCATTTAGTATTTTCTAGTTCAGTGAGTGTTTCGTTATGTATTTTTATGTCCATTTTATGCGTTTTCCGTTTGGCCTCAAAGTTAATGTACTTACATTTTTGAGCATTTAAGGTTAGAATATTTCTTTTTGTCCATTCAGTTAATATATCTATGTCTTTGTTGATTTGTTTTGTGGTTTCTATGTCATTATTGTTTTCGTAAAATATTCCGAGGTCGTCTTCATAGAGTATTATTTTGCCTCTGATGGTTAGCTGCTCTAGGTCATTTATATACATTATATAGAGTAATAGTTCTAGGATTGATCCCTGTGGGACACCATAGCTGACATTCATATATGTACTTGTGGTTTCGTGTAGTGTGGTGTATTGCTTTCTGTCTTTTAGGTAGCTGTCGAAAATGTTTGGGACGTTGCCAGTGATTCCGATTTTTGATAATTTGTTGACTAGGGTAGTCAGATGTACCGTGTCAAATGCTTTTTTAAAATTGAAAAAAAGTCCGGTCACGCTTTTCCCTTCGTCAATTTTTGTCTGTAAGTAATTTAATAAGTTTATCATGGCTGTTGTGGTTCCCTTTTTTTCTTGAAAGCCATGCTGTGTTTTCGTCAGTATGTTGAGTTTATTCAAGTATTCGAGTAGTCTTTTGTGTATTACTTTTTCAAATATTTTACTGAATACAGTGAGGTTTGCTATGAGTCTGTAGTTGCTGGCTTCGTCTTTTTTGCCACTCTTGTATATTGGGGTTATTCTGGCTATTTTCAGCTCATTGGGGAAAATTCCGAGTTTCATGTGTTTATTTATGAGTCTTGTGATGGTGGGTATTACTGTATAATTTTGAGTGTTGATGTTTTGATTTTATCATATCCTGGGGATGCATTTTTTTTTGAGATTTTTTATTATTAGCTTGATTTCTCTGTCTGTGGTTTGTCTGAGGTACATCGAGGCATTTGTTTTTGGATTTTGTGGTGGTGTTGCTTTTTTTGGTTCGTTGATTTGCATTGCTAGATTTTCTCCGACTGTAGAGAAGTAAATGTTTATGGTCTTCACTATTTCTTGCGGATCTTCTGTGATAGTTCCATCTTCTTTCTTTATTCTTTTTATGTTGTTTTTTTAATGTCTGAGTGGGATACAATGCTATTGACGATTTTCCAGAGTTTTTTGCTGTTACCCTCAGCATCGTTTAGTTGCGTACTATAATGATCTTTTTTTGAATGAATACAATGAGACATTTTCATTTTAAAAAATAATTTTTCAATGACAATAATCCGGTTAATCCGAATCCCGGATAATCGGGAGTTTTGTATATACAGGGTTATTTGGAAAACATTAATAACCTCGCAGGACTATATTCCTGCTTTGATTATGAATCGAAAATGTTCAAGCAACCATGACCTAATATTAATAATTATGGAGACATGCGACATCTAAGTTAACATTTCTGCAGGTTTTTTTATCATTTATTGTATTGAAATTAATGAATTTTTCTTAATCGATATAAGTTACTGTAATGATAATGATAGTTCAATTTTTTGTAAAAAATACCTCAAAAATATTGGAAAAAAAATGCAAACTTTGATATTGCATATCTCCGTAATTATTGATATTAGGTCATAACTGCTTGAACATTCTCGATTCATAATCAAGGCAGGAATATAGTACTGCGAGGTTGTTAATGTTTTACAAATAAACCTGTATATGTACATATATCTATCATGTATATTGAAATTTATGTTTACCATTCTGTTTTAGGAACAGTGGGACCGTGCGGCAAAGGTCTCTTCAGTCTACCTGCTGAAACAACAGGAAGAAGATGCGTTTGTAAACCAGGCACAATCCTCTGGAAAGATGGTAAATGTTACGATCGCCTCTGGAAAAAGTGCCCGAAAGGAAACATTACTGTTGTAAAAGGCAAACTTGTATGCAAAAGAAAATCTATGCCATTTCAGCCATCACGCGCACGTTGAGTGGTCTACTATTAACGCCTGCACTCACTACTGCGTGATTGTGATAATCGATCATTAACAATAGCTTCTCTTGTGATGTCAAAAATTCACCCTGTAAAAAAGCAGACTTTCATAATTTATAACTAGAGGAACATTTTCATGTAAGGTATTTATATTTATGTCACCACGAAAGATAAAATGATCATTGTTTACATTGCTAATTATTGTTTCAATTTCATTTATATATTGCAATTTATTCTGATTTGGTGGTCTGTACACCGCTAATATATGAAAATCATATATGCTGTGTGGGATCTTAAGTTTACTGTAGACATTTTCACAATAAATCGTGTTAATCGTATATAGGTAAAAGGCAAACTTATTTTCAATATATTTACAATAAAATTCCACCACCTGACTTATTTTTTCGACTGTAATAATACTGCTTGAAACCTGGTAGATTATATAAATTTGTAAATTGTTCCTCTATGTTTGTTTCATAAAGCATTAAAACATCTATTATAGTCAATGCCAATTAGAATTATATTAATATTGTCAAAGTATTTATATATAGATTTTACATTAATTTGCACAACACTCACCAAGTTCGAATATCTATCTGAGAGTTTCTTCATTCATTGGTCAATATTAGTTACCTTTTCCACATCAACTTCGTTATCATAATCCAGAAAATCGTACGGCATATTCGTATTGTAAAAACCTAAGATCATCGATACTGACTTTAACAAAATAATTTGATTTTGTGTGAAGTTACCTGTAGAATTTATTGTTGCCTATTCGCAAATTAATACCATACACTCAGTAACTCCGTGTTTACAGAAGTACATGTAAATGTGACACTTTGTTAACCACATTTCTGCATTCAATTTTAATTTTTAATATTGTGTATATTATTTTGAATATATTTTTAAGAGTCATAATTAATTTTTTGTCTTGCAAATTCAATCTACTTTTTTTTAATAGGGATGTGAACATGGAGTACATGTCACATCAATATTCTTACTATTTTCCAACCAAGCTAAACGCTTGTTCTTTGGAAATAGGACTAACTTGCTGGTCTGGAGTGAGACTCGAACCCGCAACCTTTGGATCACGAGGCGAGAGTCCTAACCACAAGACCAACATGCTACTCTATTTTATTTTTGCATTTAGCGAGAAGGTCCATTGGTGTGGTCATGTTATATTTAACGTTCATCTCGGCGCAGTTTGAACATTTAGGTATTGTGTCTTTTGATGAGCAGTCCTTCGTATAATGATTGCTTCCGACCGAACTTTCGCTTTCAGTTTCGGCCTAGTTTCGGTTTCGGCTGCCATCCAGCCGAAACCGAAACTGAATTCGGGAGGTTTCGCGCTGCGATCAGACATGTTTGGTGCACTGAGCTGCTTATCAGAGCCAAGGTTACAAAGAAACGCAGATATTTATTCTTACTGGAATTCTAGTCCATTTCTGTCTTTGAGAAAGGTTGCACTGAAATTCTCGTCGGCTCCACCAGCGAGCGTTTCCAGTGATCAAATGGTCAAATTTATTTAGACAGGAGAAGCAATTTGCGAGGCAAAAATGTTGATAAATGATTGTTTCTCACTTATAATATTACATTGTTTCATTTTGAGTACCTACTGATAATTATTAGTTCATTAAAATTGTTAATAGTTGTAGCTGAATGAATCTCAGTTTTTTTTAGTTTGAGAGAAAACTCTTTTTATTTTCGTAAAGTATTATTTTCATTTAAAATATTTAGTAGGTAGGTACTTTTTAATTTTAACTTTATTGTAGTTCATTCAAGAGAGTGACATACAAAATGACCAAAGTAATTATTTTTTGTTTAGTGTACCTAAACAAATAAGGTAAAAAAAGTTATTTTGTTTGGACCTTTTATTTTATTTGTAAATAACCTTAAAAAGAAATAATAGGTTATACCTAATATTTCCTTTTTTAATATTATTTACGAAGGAGTTGATTTGAAATAAATATACCTAATACAGTAGATATATTTATTTCAAATCAACTCCTTATTTGAAAAAACACAAATAATATATGTGAAAGGGGTTGTAATATTTTTGCATACACCCACCTTTTTTTTTTAAATGCGGCCAACAATAAAATCTACGTGAATCGATAGAAGACATTTATATAAACATAAAATTATACGGTCGTAAACTCTTAAAGCGTCAGGTTTCTGAGATATTTACACATAAATATTGCTATTTTGTACCTATGAAGTGTCATCCAAATGACACAATTAATAAGTAAGTATTGTTAAAAAGCAGTGCGATTGCGTGAATTTACGTTATTCTCTTTAAATAACTGTAATGGTGATGAAATGTTACTGTTTTCACTGTATTTTGAAGTTGGGCGTAAAAATATATCTAATGAGAAATAAGGTAAATTATTTAATGATGACGAGTAGATACTTATTGGTTATTCAAAACCTCTAAATATTTAATTCTAAGAATTACAAAATAATTCCTGCGTGCTGAGGCGACTAAGTTTGCATATTGGAATCGCAATTGCGAAAACTGAGTTTTTAAACGACCATTAATGGTCTCAACCACCCAGCGACACAAGATAACTTTACGTGACTCGTTGGCCTGTTGAGTAGTGAGTTGTCGTTCAGTTTCATATTTCGTCGCGGACATAAAAGCTTTGTAACCTACTTCTTGAATCTTTTCCATGACGTCCCTAAAACCTCGGTCAAAAATAAAGACATCATCTTTTTCGAAAAACCAATGGAATGGATTGTCATCGTCCTCCCGTGTCAATTTAGCCATAATTTCGGCATCAGATTTGTTTGCCTCATATGGTCCAAACCACAAATGCTTCTATAATATACCCATCTGTAGTTACAAGTAAAAATACTTTTAATAAGTTGCGGTACTTATGTGAGCTATAACTTTTCTGCTGGAATTTATAATTGCTGCTCTTTTGATGCCGCCTTCCTGGCAATTCGGTAACAACAAACACAACGAAAACAATTACAATTAAATAATAGTCAAACAAAACAATTAGGTAACAACAAACACGACGAAAACGTTGAAAAGGAAATAATGGAATACTTATAATTGTAGGTATGCTTGCGCACAGTGCGTTACAATGTGACAAAGTGAAAGTGCCTAATATACGAAGCTACAAGTGAGAGAAAAAATGCAACGTCTTATTTTCGTCCCATTCTCACTTAAGTACTCGTCATCATGAAATAATTTACCTTATTTCTCGTTAGGTATATTTATACACACAACTTCAAAAATTCAGTGAAAACAGTAACATTTCATCACCTTTACAATCATTTAAAAAGAATAACGTAAATTCACGTAATCGCACTGCTTTTTAACAATACTTACTTATTAATTGTGTCATTTGGATGACACTTCATAGGTACAAAATAGCAATATTTATGTGTAAATATCTCAGAAACCTGACGCTTTAAGAGTTTACGACCGCATAATTTTATGTTTATATAAATGTCTTCTATCGATTTATATAGGTTTCATTGTTGGTCGCAATTTTTTTTTAAATGGCGGCGACTATGCAAACTTTGTATGGGAGAAGTTACAACCTCTTTATAAATTTTTAGGGATCTATGATCTATGTGGGTTGGTTGTGAATGAGAGAGTGATCTCTATTAGAGATGTGTCAATTGTGCCTTTGGCCGACTAGCCGATTAGTCGGTTGTAAAAAGGCCGCCAAACGGCCGACTAGACGGCCAAGCCGATCACAGTTTAGTTTAGAATTTTTATAAATGTTTTTTTTTTCAGTACATCATGTACATGTAATCTTGGTTTAATATTACTTAGTCTGTTAATAAAAAAAAATTATTTGATAAATGTTATACATATTTTTTTTTACAAGTAATTTTAGGGACTGACTAGTTGATTACCAAATGAAAAGTTGCTTTACATTTCAAAATGTGTAAGACTGATTCTAAAATAAAAATATCAATTAACAATCAAGGTTTTTATTTAATGTAATTCCACCTGTATACATTTGATTGAGAAATACATACAAAGTAAGAAGCCGGATAGTCAGCGCTCTTTGCCGAATAGTCGCCGACTAGTCGGAACATCTCTAATCTCTATGCTTATTTATTTTCCACAAGGTCCCTAATATTAGGTCCTTACATATGAAATTGGCGTTTAGTATGGGAGGAACATAAAGCCGATTTTTTTTTATTATAATATTTTTATTTAATCAAAGTATGTACCATTGCTAACTATGCACTTTTGCCATCTCATAGGTAGTTCATCGATCCCTTTACTAAAAAAACCATTCGGACGGGAATCAATAAAATCTTTGAAGGCGGTTTGGACTGCCCCATCGGAGTTGAATTTTTTCCTTTGCAAGAAGTTATCCAAATTTCGAAAAAAATGGTAATCTGTTGGGGCAAGGTCCGGAGAGTACGGTGGATGTCTTAGACATTCCAATTGAAGCTCCTCTAATTTGGTAGCCGTCTGTTATGCAGTGTGTGGTCTAGCGTTATCATGAAGCAGCAGTGGCCTAGAGCGATTAACCAGCCTCGGTTGTTTAGCAGCTAGCTTTTCCATCATGGATTGCAGTTGCTGACAATAGACATTGCCGTAATCGTCTGGCCAGATTAAGTTTAAATCCCTTCATTATTGTGCTGGTTGAGTAATGCAACGCAGCAGTCAACGCGCGTTTGTTGATTTGCTTCACTCAATTCGTGAGGTACCCACCTTTCAACTTTTTCACCTTACCAATTTGCTTCAAGTGGATTAAAACAGTTTTATCACTAACACCGCAGCCTGCAGCTAACTCGGATGTGGTTTGCGATGGATCCGCTTCCACAATAGCCTTCAATTCTTCATTATCAACTTTGGTCTCCGGCCGTCCACGGGGCTTGTTTTGCAGGTCGAAATTTCCAGAACAAAAACGTTGGAACCAAAAACGCACTGTGTTTTCTTTTGCGGCACCGTCGCCATACACATCATTAATCCTTCGAGCCGTTTCTGCAGCACTGGTGCCACGGTGGAACTCGTACTCGTAAATAACGCGATATTTCAAGTTTTTCATTTTGTAAACTGAGTGACGCAAAGAAAAAAACAATTGAGGAAAAAACAAATGAATTATAATTTTCAAAACACAAATACATGAGTAAATAGCTGTATAAATTTGGATTTGGAATTCCTAACCAAAGAGAAGATATTTGAGATCAAATTTGCCAGTACGGCAAAACACCAATTTCATATGTAAGGACCTAATATATAATGTGAAAAACGATTGACTCCATGTTAATGATGACGATGATATCGATGATAGAAGCTTCCTTGGAGATCCAGGGGTTATGACTGTGTAGTTCTGCGTGTGTGGATCGTCCTGTGGCGGCAGTGTAGCTTAGGCAGTAGAGGTGCGTCGTTCGCGAACGAACCGGCGCAGTGAGCTGGATCTTTTCATTGAGCCGGATCTCTATCCGCTCAATAGATCAATCAGATAACCGGCTCAATCAGCTCATTTATTTATTTATCTTAATTATTTAGTTCCACACATTATGTTGTGTGGGCTAATATATGATTTCACATAGACATATTGCATTCCATCTAATCGTTTAAAAGTTTTTACAATAAAATTTTTGCACTCCAGTTTAAACCTCCTTATATTCTCCGTGTTTTGAATTTCCTTTGGCAGGCTATCGATGATTTTTATACCTTTATACATCATACAATTTTGTTTTTCTTTTTCTTTGGTAGTCTTATGCTGTTCCTTCCTCTTGTATTGTAAGAATGAAAATCCTTATTCAGCTTCATCCTGTCATCAAAGTATTTGGGTACTAATCCATGTTTAATTTTAAATATTCACACCATTACATTATATTTTATTCTTTGATTTACGGTTTCTAGTCCTAGGGCATTCAACATTTTTGTTATTTTAGTTCTCCCATTCCATCCATCCCTTGATGGGTCCTAGCTGCCTCCAAGAAAGTCCTCCGTGCTGCTCTGTCGCTGGCTGCCATTTTTCAGTTTTGCTGCCCCAGGGCCCGGCAGTCCGCAACGACATCATCTAACAACCGCAGTTTAAGTCATCCTTATCATCATCCGACTTATTCTCTGTTGGTGCATAATAGTTGATTAGTGTGTAGTTGAAGAATCTGCCTTTGATGCGTAGAGTAGCTATTTTAGGACTAATTGGTTCGAAATTCCAGTATGAGGTGTTTTGCGCGATTAAGGACTATGAAACCAGTTCCAAATGTATGGTCCTTTGGATGACAGCTATAAAGTACTGTACAATCGCGCCTCTCCTCGATCCAATCGATTCCGTTTCCTGTCCATCGCATCTCTTGCAGGGCTGTGATATAAATTTTTCCGTTTTCCGTCCCTTAGCTGGTTGGCTCTCGTTTTATGGCGCCAGAGATTCGCCATCGCCCTCCCTGGCAGGGGAGGGTTTGCTGGTAGTGTTGCTGGCGGGATGCAACAGAGGCATTATGCAGCACTTTATAGACACACAACCTCCAGCAGACTGCGACCTTACCAGTTTAAGGGAGGAAGGTTGTATGGGAGGAAATGTGTGGGAGCTAGAAGGTAGGGAGGTTAAGGAGGAGCAGTGCTTGGATGGACAGAATGGAATCGGCAGTGCACAGCATCAGGCGCCCCGGGTTCGCCATATCCGTAGCTCATTGGAGAGTGAGCCCCCTGGGGACAGCGGGGAGCGGAAAGATAAGATGTGATGGAATTATTTTAGGTTGAAGATGAAACGGATACATAAGTTTTGAAGGCCTTCCAGTTTGTTGAGATACTCTATATTGACATCCAAATTAACACACATTAGCAAAATCAAACAGGGGAAGAAGTTGTGATTGCATAATTGTTATTTTACAGTGAATCAGGAGATAGTTTTTCAGTCCATTCAGGGCTTGCTCTGTAAAATATTTTTGTTGACAGTGTGAAATATTATGTACATGCCATGAAAGATCTGCATCCAGCAGGCGAATCTGCCGGTAGTGGGCCGTGCCCTCCTCAGTCTCTTTCAAAGGGACGAGTTTATTCAACAAGCCATCGAGAGTTAAGACGTGATCTGACGTTGCAGTCCCTCCAATAATAATCCCTGAGAGGTGGCGCGCCGAACCCTTCCCCGTGCCCGCCACTCGCTGCATCACCTTCCATGGGTCGGCATTCTCGATCTCGGAAACCCACCTACTCCACGAGTCTCTCTTGGCCTCACGTATAGCCCGTGAGTACGCGGCACGGAGCTCACTTAGGAGGGTCTGTTGCCCCACAGAGTCGACTAAACCCTGCCTGACTACGACGCACCTCCTGTATGCGCGTCTATAGGCCCTGCGAAGTGAGATGAGTGACTCATTCGACCAAGTTGTTTTGGCAGCTTTTAATGGCGTGGTGCGCCCGAAAGCTAAGTCCGCCGCTCTAACAATCGCTCGATTTAACTTGTCGCCCACCAGGTGTGGTTCTCTGGATCCATACTCATAGATATCAAGCAATTCATCTTGCAAAATCTCCCTGAACCTTTCCCAGTCCGCGTGTTTAGTTCTGAAGTTCCAAGAGGCGCGCGGAGCTAAACAAATTTCTTTACCGAGACCAAAGGTGACAAGCCGGTGATCACTGTCAATGATACCGACATGCACCTTCCACTCTCTATAACATATTACTTGTGCAGAGGGTGAGGTCAATGCAACTCTCTCCAGCCTGACCCGAAAAAGTGGGTGGTTGATCATCGCAGTTGAGAATGTTCAGGCCGGAGCCTGAAATAAATTCCTCAACCGCCAGTCGTCTAGTGTGGCCTGAAGGACCCGGTTCCCGATCGTACCACAGGGGAAGCGTGCGTTGAAATCCCAACCCACTACAACATGACGGCTTCGAAGATTCTCCAAAACACGGGACAGTCCCAGTATATGGGGTCCCACCGGGTCCCCGTCCTTGAAATACACTGAGATTTTTTTATTTTTTTTATTTATTTCAGTATATATACGCCCATCAGAGCATTTACATAAACATTGGGTAATACATGTCGGTAATGAGAAATATAAAAAGAAAATAAAAAAAGTCATATAAAGAAATATAAAATGATATAATAATAGAAATATAAAAAGAGCTCTACAACTAAACTTAAACACAGAATCCATAATTTCATAAAGCTATAAATACATCATATTTTTTATAGGATTAGCGATAATTACAGAAATATAAATTTAGAATTTTTTTTTATAGGATAAGAATACAAGAAAAGAGTGATAATTACATATATTTGAGGATTATTTTTAGACATAGAGGAAAGTTCATTGTTGATTAAGAATATTGCGAATTGTATGTTTGAATTTATTTTAATTTGTGGAAAAAACGTCTAACTGTTCAAATCTGTTAACAAGTCTGGGAAGCCTTTGAAGTGGTGAATTAAAAAAGTAATTAGTTGTCGCAGCTTCCAAGGCAAACCCTGCGTAATTTCTGGTTACTCGGGATGGAACTCGCAAACAGATTCGTTCCAACAGTTGTGGACAGTCGATGTTCCCGTTAATTATTTTGTGAAAAAAGACGAGATCAGCTACAATTCTTCTTATTTCCAATTTATCAAGAGAGCAAAATGATCTTAAAAAGTTATAATCAATATGTGTTGATGGTAAATTAAGTTTATAATTGATAAAACGGAGAAATTTATTTTGTGTTCTCTCTAAATGTGACACATGAACAGCATATTGAGGGCTCCATACAACTGAATTTGTTTCTAATACTGGTCTAACCAGACTCTTAAATAATAGTTTAAAAGTTCCAATATTTTTGAAATCTTTACTTAATCTGAGTACGAAACCTAGGGTTCTTAAGCCTCTATCAACTGTGCATTTGATATGTGACACAAGAGAAAACTTATTGTCTACAATTACGCCCAGATCTCTAATTTCATCAACGACACTCAAAGTTATACCATTAATTTTGTAGTCATAGTTTACTATTGTCCGGGTACGGCAGAATCTCAGCATTTGACATTTGGAGATGTTTAAAGAAAGTTTATTTTCTTCACACCATTTCTGTAAAATATCCAGTGCATTCTGCAGAAGTTTGCAGTCGTGTTCCGTATTTATTACTCTATAGAGTTTCATATCATCTGCAAATAGCAAACACCTCACACCGGATAACAAAAGCATGGGGATTACATCATTAATGAATATAATGAACAAAATAGGACCCAGGTGGGAGCCTTGTGGTACCCCGCTTATTGCACAAAAGTAGTCAGACTCTAACTCAGCTATAACTCAGCAGAGATAAAGATTATATTATGAGTAGCTTGTTGGTCTTGTGGTTAGGACACTCGCCTCGTGATCCAAGGCTCGCGGGTTCGAACCTTACTCCAGACTAACAAGTTAGTCCTATTTTCATAGCACAAGCGTTTAGCTTAGTTTGAAAATAGTAAGAATATTGATGTGACACGTACTCCGTGTTCGCATCACTATTTTTTTTTTTTTTTAAAAAAAAAAATTTAAAAAAAAAAAATTATCTCAGTCCCTCCCAGTTCCCAGCATAAAGGAGGTGCAAACCCGAAACTGGTCAGAGAGATGTTCCAGGAAAAGGGGCTTCAGGCGACTCGAGTCTACCAAAATCCCTGCCCCCGGAGACACCCCCTGTTCCAGCATCTAGCATCTAGCATCGCATTAACCTGTCGGGTGGTCCGCCCGTTTTTTGAAACGCATGCATATGGCGCATTTAGCAGACAGTTCCTTATTGGGACAGGTTTCCTCAACATGGCCAGCTGCAGCACAGTGCCTGCAGGTCGGCGACTGTTGTTGACAAACCCGGCTAATGTGACCATAGATGTGGCACTTAAAGCACCTTGTTGCTCCTTGATAGTCACGAACCCGACAGGTGAGCCACCCGACAAAGCACAAGCCATTATCAATAAAAGTTTTTCTAATTTCCGGGAGGCACGTATACACACAGTTGACAGTCTGACCGTCTCTGCGACCAAACATGTCGACTCTTTTCGTCGATTTTGAAAATTCCTCAAGAGTTAAGGCTGATTTTCCTGATACATTGGATTCATAAATAGTTCTTAACAAGCCCTCTTCTCTTCTGTCACGTGGGACAATTATATATAATATTATAATTATTATATTTGGATACAGTAAATAATCAAAATTGTATCAGGTTTTCATTTGATTTACTAACCAAAGTATTATTTTGAGCTTTAAAAATTGTAATAAAATATTCATGTCCTAATATTAATAAAATGAAAAATCACATAAATGTATAATAGATATCGCAATAGTAAAATCCTAAAATAATACTTCTGAACATATTTCAAAAAATTTATTAACAGTAATATGAAATAATGAAGTAACATGATTTATTAATAAATAATAATTTAGAAAGAGAATTAACTGATATAAAGAAAATGTATTTTTCAATTATATTTTTATTAACGCGGTGACAGGGAAATAAGTATTTATACAGAGCAAACAAAATGAATGTAAAAAAAAGTTTTACCAAACTATTAACAAAGGAAAAGTCAGTACAGAGTAAAAAAAATACAAAAAAGGACAAATTTAAAACGCAAACATATACAAAATGCAACCTTTCACAAATGAAATAAAAATATTATTGCAAACTGAATCTTCATAGGACAGAAAATTTTCGACGTAACTTGCAATGTTACCTGAAAATTGAAAATTAATAGTTCAAATATTTTAGAAATAAATTGTTCTGTTTCCCATTAAATGAATAAAATTATACCAAAACGTACCACTAGATGTGCTTCCGTTACCATCAACGTGTAATGGAACATTTCTTGGTAAACATATATTGTGTAGAATTATACACGAATGTATAATTTGGCCAGCAACAGTCGAATTATACTGCAGAATCCTGTGTTTCAGGATGCACCGAAATCTTGACTTCATAAGTCCGATACAGCGCTCCAAAACATTTCTAGTTTTGATGTGGGCTTAATGTATATGTATCTAGATTCCGGTGTATTCTCTCCTGGATTTTCTAAAGGCGTAAGAAGCCAGGGCTCTTCTGATGGATACCCATAATCACCTGTAAGTTCAACAATACTTTAAGATTTCATTGTAAATTGCATACAATTATTGGAAAACTGTGAAAAATAAAAATATGTTCTGTTTGTACTCTTCTGGGATATTCTGACACCTATATCTAACCTCTGGCCGATGTTCCGGATCCCATTTCAGTGTCCACAATCAGGGCTGATATGATGAGTATGTGTTGATGTTAAGGTAAAGTATTAGGTCCTTACATATGAAATTGGCGTTTAGTATGGGAGGAACATAAAGCCGATTTTTTTTATTATAATATATTTATTTAATCAAAGTATGTACCATTGCTATCTATGCACTTTTGCCATCTCATAGGTAGTTCATCGATCCCTTTACTAAAAAAACCATTCGGACGGGAATCAATAAAATCTTTGAAGGCGGTTTGGACTGCCCCATCGGAGTTGAATTTTTTCCTTTGCAAGAAGTTATCCAAATTTCGAAAAAAATGGTAATCTGTTGGGGCAAGGTCCGGAGAGTACGGTGGATGTCTTAGACATTCCAATTGAAGCTCCTCTAATTTGGTAGCCGTCTGTTGTGCAGTGTGTGGTCTAGCGTTATCATGAAGCAGCAGTGGCCTAGAGCGATTAACCAGCCTCGGTTGTTTAGCAGCTAGCTTTTCCATCATGGTTTGCAGTTGCTGACAATAGACATCTG
>JADDOH010024335.1:0-63991 GCA_016648135.1 Agrypnia vestita | reverse complement strand
ATCTCGAGCCTGGTTTCACAGGATCAGATTGAGCAAGAGTGAGACTTCAATGGTTTGCCGAATGCGTCTGGGTCATTGCTCTATCCGCTTACACCTTGCAAAAATTCATGTTCTTAACTCCTCAATCTGTGAGTGTGGACAAGAGGAGGAGGATTTGAACCACTTGTTTTTCAATTGCATTTTAAACGTCGGTACTCAGTCCCTACTCCAGGATCTTGCAGATCTTAATGTCCCTTTCCCTACAAATATCCAGCTCTTGCTTACAGACTGCCGACGGGAAGTATTGAAAGTGTTACTACGATTTTTAGAGAGTAATTGCATTGAGCTGTAATGTTTATGTCGATGACCTATTGACTAGTTTTTGGCAATAACATCCTTTTACTGGGTGACAAGCCATTAAATTTTAAAAAAAAATTATCACATTACAATTTCTTTGGCTCAACTCTGATTCATCGCCCTTGATATGAAATTGACACGAAAAATAATTTAGGATACTAAAATAAACCCATCTCTGATTCAAAACATGTAATATAATATTACTCACAAATTTATTTGTATTCAAACCAATAGTTGTTCTAAAAAATATTACAAGTGCTACTAAAATATTATTTTATTTCCTCGCTATCTCCTAAATTATATGTATTATGATATGATTGTAATATAGTTTGAAGAGCAAATTATATTCAGAATTTTGGGACAAAAAAAAGAAAATTTAGATCAAAACATCACAAACAATTATTTTTGAAAATAGGGGCTCAGCGCAGCATTCTTTGCGTACTTTAATATAAGAAAGTAATGTATTTATAACTTACAATTATCTGGTGATACGCACTGTCCGTTTATCCTCACCATGCCAGGTACACACATACAGCGGGGCTGGCAAATATAATTATCTGGAGGTGGTCCTCCGCAGTCCCTCATTATTCCATCAAGATACAAAGGGCAATCAGGATCAAATGAGCAATACGCCGGGCAATCATTCAATACCTCATTTGGCCCACACTCTAGAATGGAGACTGTAAGCAGAGCCGATGCCAATTTATTATTTGAGAGATTTTTATAAAAAACAAAAATTTTGATTTATTTTCCATTGCGTAGGTTCCCTACAGTGAGTGTGGCGAATATAGAACGCCAAGCTCCTCTGTCCTGACATGCCTTGTCTACTTTTATACACATTACTTGATTGTGGAATTTATATACCTAATACTAAATGCTGTGAAACAAACGCATCAGAAGTATAGAACATCGGTTCGAGTTAATGAACAAAATGATACATACTTACTAGAAATACAATATGTGTGCACTTTATAAGAAAAGACGTATGTTGTAAGATTAAATACCTGAAGACGTGTCAAAAACACCCTCATGAGGTAAAAGAATAAGGAAATAAGTTAATGATGCAGCGTAGTTTAGCATCATTTTTCTGATGTAATTAAGTAAATACGTATTTGAAAAAGTTCCGAAACCTGCGACGTGAACAGTTTTATAAAGTATTTAAATGGTTTGCGAATAGGTAATATTTACCGAGCATCGTGTGCAATAAAATTGTTTATGTCATGATTTAGCAAAGACAGTGATCTCCAATAACTATGATTTAATAATAAAATGTTGAAATAAAGAGAATATGTTAGGTTCATAATAACTTTAATTTAAATTACTTTCTGATGTGATTCTTCTGTCGCTCATCACCATCACTATAAATGTGTTATTAAATAATATTCTGGATTCATGCGTGAAAATTACAACATATTATGTCTTTTCTTGTGAGTGATGAGAAAATTATAATTTAATATTAATCTTAATAAAATAATTTCGTTGTCCTTCACTTTTTTAACGACGTAACTTGCTAAAATTACAACTTTAGATATTTAGACTGTGATACGCAATCTGTGCTGCGTAGCACGCAATGGCTCGCCCAATCAAATTACACATTCTTGATATTTTTATATTATTATTTTATTATATAATATTCAGTTTCATGTTTAGGTGCATAAAGTCAATTTAAAAAACAAGTGGTTTTCTATTCATAAATTTTCAGCAACAAAATCCTGCAATTATTATGGCCCATTATTTTGCACACATTTTCAAGTGTACAGATAGTATTCTCTTATGATTTGAAAGTGTGTCATGGGTCTTTCTATATTTGTATCTCTGGAATGCTCTGGACACGCTCCGCGGAACGCGGGGCTGTCATCGGTGTCGATCGCAAAAGGACACCGCTCGGGTTTTGTCGTGTAAATAGTCCGGAAATTGACGCAGGATTTGCATAGTTATTGATATTATGTGTACGAATGTGTAAAATGTCTCGCGGCAAGTAAGCTTCCGTGTTGTGTGGATGGTTCCAGCGTTTATTGCGTATAGCCGGCGAAATCGCATAAGTTTTAAATGGCCGCCGTCGCCGCTGAATAAAAGGTTAAAATAATCACGGAAATAGTGTTTTAAACGCCGATATTGTGATTTTATTTAATAATGAGTGAATTTGTAAAGGTTTTCCGACGATTAACAGCAAATTTGTACTATAAGATCGAGGTCCATGTACAATCGTTCAATAAATAAAGTTGTTCATCATAATTAATAAAAGGCGCCGTCAACCAGTGAATTTGTAAAAGTTTTCCAACGGTTAACAACGAATTTGTACTATAAGATCGATGTCCATGTATAATCGTTCAATAAATACAGTTGTTTATCATAATTAATAAAAGGCGTCGCCAACCAGTGAATTTGTAAAAGTTTTCCAACGGTTAACAACGAATTTGTACTATAAGATCGAGGTCCATGTATAATCGTTCAATAAATACAGTTGTTTATCATAATTAATAAAAGGCGCCGTCAACCAGTGAATTTGTAAAAGTTTTCCAACGGTTAACAACGAATTTATACTATAAGATCGATGTCCATGTATAATCGTTCAATAAATACAGTTGTTTATCATAATTAATAAAAGGCGTCGCCAACCAGTGAATTTGTAAAAGTGTTCCAACGGTTAACAACGAATTTGTACTATAAGATCGATGTCCATGTATAATCGTTCAATAAATACAGTTGTTTATCATAATTAATAAAAGGCGTCGCCAACCAGTGAATTTGTAAAAGTTTTCCAACGGATAACAACGAATTTGTACTATAAGATCGATGTCAATGTACAATCGTACAATAAATACAGCTGTTCCTGACGAGTCTCCCGAACACCAGCCGGCCAACGCCGACCTTGGCTAAGGGCGGCCCTCTCCAAGTCAAGTAGGAGAAAAGAAACCATTGTTTCTCGTGTTATCACCCCTTTTTATGTGCAAAGTCAAAGAGTGGCCATCCCCCCAAATAACAGGTGAAAAGTAGTTAATCTCTGTGAACTTCACATCTGACTCCCTCTAGTGTCCTGCGTTCTGTCTTAACCTGTACATTGCTTGAAGTAAAACAATTGTTAAGAATTTAATTCTAAATTAATTTTAAGCAGATTAACTATAGGTTACTAAATTTTTAAAGCGGTTGCAACCCACTAGGATTTTAAGTATTGATGAGAATATGTAGTGTCATTTTTCTTGTATTTACAACTGTACCATTTACAAAAACTTGTTCTAATATAATATTGTACTCAACATACTTCTTTCTTTTACTTCCCGATACCCACCAAACACACTCGTGAACCTGAACTACCCTGAAGATTGAGCAATGTTCCCAACTGAGCTGGTCCAGGAATATTCTTCTCGCCATTGGGAAGGGAATTTAAATATGAAATCTGAGAGATGTCAAAAATAATTTATAATCTTTTTTTTATACTACTACAAGTGATAGTGCGTTACCAAAATCTGTTCTTCACTTGTTCTGTCGGCTCCTCGAGGGCCTGCTAGGACGCGGTTTTTTATTTGTTTGAAGCGGTTTTACCACTTCTTTTCCCGTGACATGTACATAGCATGGTCCCCGAAAGGCTATCGGATCTTGTGAATGCTTTCCACTTGAGTATTGCCTAGCTTTTGGCAAAATTGGATTCAATATCGCCGCTCACGTGGTTCCAACATTTCACAACAATTGACAATCCGACAGGCAATAATTACACGTTTTCACGCAGAGGTTGACTGCCAGCGACTGACGCTTCCTGCGGGCGGGAAAAATTCACGGAAGTTCATGAATGTCTACTACATACCTCCACCAATGGACATCTCCCATGCTTCATTTGTTTTGGCAGAAAAAATAATGGTTCAATATTATTTGAACACATCTCATACATTTAGTATGATATTCAAATTCAGATGATATTTTAAAGCTTTTAATATTTTCTTACTTATCTATATTTTCTTTTAATTCATAATCAACTTTATTTGCATTACATTATTTTATTTTCATGGTATTTGCTAGTGTTGTACTGAATGTCGAATTCGGCCGAATGTTCGGTTTAAATATGTGCCGAAGCCGAATTTCGGTTAAATTTCGCGCACTTTTGCCCGATGAACAGGTCAGATCGCCATCACGAAAACACGTGTAAATGTTTATTTACTCTGTGTTTTTTAATTAATTAAGCGGCACAACGTAGTTCTGGATAGTTTTTATATATTAGGTCCTTACATATGAAATTGACGTTTAGTATGGGAGGAATATAAAGCAGATTTTTTTTAATTATAATATATTTATTTAATCAAAGTATGTACCATTGCTATCTATGGACTTTTGCAATCTCATAGGTAGTTCATCGATCCCTTTACTAAAAAAACCATTCGGACGGGAATCAATAAACTCTTTGAAGGCGGTTTGGACTGCCCCATCGGAGTTGAATTTTTTCCTTTGCAAGAAGTTATCCAAATTTCGAAAAAAATGGTAATCTGTTGGGGCAAGGTCCGGAGAGTACGGTGGATGTCTTAGACATTCCAATTGAAGCTCCTCTAATTTGGTAGCCGTCTGTTGTGCAGTGTGTGGTCTAGCGTTATCATGAAGCAGCAGTGGCCTAGAGCGATTAACCAGCCTCGTTGTTTAGCAGCTAGCTTTTCCATCATGGTTTGCAGTTGCTGACAATAGACATCTGCCGTAATCGTCTGGCCAGATTTAAGAAAGCTGTAGTGAACGACACCAGCACTAGTCCACCAAACGCTCACAAGTAACTTTTTTGGAGTCAATTTTCGCTTGGGGCATGGTTTGGCTGGTTCGGCAGGGTTCAGCCATTGCGATGAGCGCTTCCGATTATCGTACAGGATCCACTTTTCATCACAGGTAATGATTCGATTTAAAATCCCTTCATTATTGTGCCGGTTGAGTAATGCAACGCAGCAGTCAACGCGCGTTTGTTGATTTGCTTCACTCAATTCGTGAGGTACCCACCTTTCAAGCTTTTTCACCTTACCAATTTGCTTCAAGTGGATTAAAACAGTTTTATCACTAACACCGCAGCCTGCAGCTAACTCGGATGTGGTTTGCGATGGATCCGCTTCCACAATAGCCTTCAATTCTTCATTATCAACTTTGGTCTCCGGCCGTCCACGGGGCTTGTTCTGCAGGTCGAAATTTCCAGAACGAAAACGTTGGAACCAAAAACGCACTGTGTTTTCTTTTGCGGCACCGTCGCCATACACATCATTAATCCTTCGAGCCGTTTCTGCAGCACTGGTGCCACGGTGGAACTCGTACTCGTAAATAACGCGATATTTCAAGTTTTTCATTTTGTAAACTGAGTGACGCAAAGAAAAAAACAATTGAGGAAAAAACAAATGAATTATAATTTTCAAAACACAAATACATGAGTAAATAGCTGTATAAATTTGGATTTGGAATTCCTAACCAAAGAGAAGATATTTGAGATCAAATTTGCCAGTACGGCAAAACGCCAATTTCATATGTAAGGACCTAATAATATTATATATTAAAATTGATTATTTTATTTTATTAAAGCATATTGTTGATACTTAAAGTGATTTCTTTTCTAGAGAATAAAAAACATGATCCATTCACATGTTACTTATTTACTTATAAATCAACATTTTGTCTAGATTTTATTTTAAATTAAATTTCTTTAGACTTTTTCATTTCTTATTTAAATCCTACTTATTTAATATTTATAAATCTGAAAGTTTGGATGATGGATGGATATTTGTTACACTATCACTCCAGAACGACTGAACGGATCTGGATGAAATTTGGCACAGATAGATTATTGTTTAGAAAAGGACAAAGAATACTTTTTATCCCAGTAATAAGTTTCTGTGGGTTGAAATCGAAGTCTACGCGAACGAAGTCGCTGGCAAAAGCTAATTAATTATAAAGTTACCGAAGTTCGGCAGATTTAAACGAAATTCGACCGGAGACGAAGTTCGATAAAAGTTGCCGAAGTTCGGCTTTACCGAATGTTAAACGAATTTCGTTGCATCCCTAGTATTTACCACCAAACATTTAGTTGAGAAAAATAAATAACCTTTTATATTTATGAGACCATGACTTTTACATACACTGAATTATTGCATATACTTTAAAAATTCGTGAACTTGATGGCTTAGGGCCGGTTGTTTCAAGTTGGATTAAAGTAAGCGTTCTTTTAAAGCATAGATTTTTACGTTCTCCACCAAACAGACGATCCTTTTTCGTAAAAATCTATGCTTTAATTGACCGCTTACTTTGATCGAACTTGAAACAACCGAGCCTTAGGCCCGGTTGTTTCAAGTTCGATCGAAGTAAGCGGTCGATAAAAGCATAGATTTTTACGAAAACGGATCGTCTGATTGGTGGAGAACGTAAAATTTCAGTTTAAACTCTACGCTTACTTTGATCGAATTTGAAACAACCGGGCCTTAGTGTGTCATTTTATTCTCTCGACTATCACGATAATAATTATTAATTGATATACTGTTCATGTTAAAATAATCATTACTAGCTGCCCAGTAATAACATTTTTACATACACTGAATTATTGTATAGGTACACTTTAAAAATTCGTGAGCTTGATGGTTTAATGTGTCATTTTATTCTCTCGTCTATCACGATAACAATTATTATTTGATACACTCAAAACATTAAAATAATCATTACTAGCAGCCGAGTAATAAAATATGTCGAGACAGTATCTCTATCAGTAACTAGTCATAACAGGCAAAAAATATATTTTGCTGGAATCCGCGCTGCGGCAGTTTACGAAGTTAGCGCGGATCCGCGCTCCGGCATACCAAAGGTTAAATCATCATCAGGAGGACATCACCTGAAGTTGAATAAGTCTCGGTTCTCATGTAACCCAAGAAAGCATGCTTTAAGCAATATAGTGGTCAATGTGTCAAATGAGAGACTGATATGGACCTATCAGCCATTATCAATAATAATAATAAATATTGGCTTTCATCATTTCACCAGTGTTCCGTAGTGCACCTGTTAAGAACCACGGTCATAGATACTATTGGGTAGAGGGTTCTAGTGGATAGTGGGTACCGTCTATATATCAATACACTAAATATATGCAGAAACCCCTCTCTTTTTTCATTACTGTGGTGAAATACACCACAAAAATATCCAGGCTTGATAAAATCACCTATATTAATGATGTCATCACCGGGATTTGAACCCAGAACCCTCGTTATGAGAAGTGAGCTACAAGGGCCAGGCCAGGGCTATCTTATCTATGAAAATTCCCAGTTGCCCCTGTCCTCCAGCACCAACAAAACTGCCATCATTTTTTGTAGACACGCTAATTTTTATTTTTATTTAATAGATTAATTTTTCAACATTGACACATCCACAGATGAATGAACCAATATGGGTCGGTTGTAGGGATGGGTCGTCCACGTCCGTCCATCGACGAGACGATCAACTAGTTGAATTCGTCAACTAGTTGATCTATTTTCAACTTTATAGATAAAAAAATAAATCTATTATAATTTTGTTTACACCACTTTTTATTGATTTTTTATATGTTTCGGGAACAATGTTCCTTTTCTCAGATTGAGCCTTAAACTAAAGTTAACAAATAATACAGATATATTTATTTATTAATAATGTCACCACGACCAATTGTGCAGCTATCAAATAATCGGCAATGTGTTGTTTCATTGGTTTCATTTTATGTATTTTCAAATTTAAAAAATTAGTGGACAACAAAATTTTTATTTCTTGATTACTAATATTCTAAAGATCCCTTTTACACACAGTATCTTCTACAGATCACCAATATATAAAAAAAAAAGATTTTTTATTGATTTACAAACTGTCAATCTCTCAATCAAAAATCTCAAGATTGAACGCTTCAACCGTGTTTGAACACTTGCTTTAAAAATTTCGGTACGGTACAAGATTAAGGAGTATTGATCACATACGGTTTAGTATTGATCCAACGGGAAGTTTCCAAAATTAAAATGGCCGTTAACGACGCGTCCTCCTGGTGAAAATAAAAAAAAACCAAACCATGCAGGCAGACGCTAGCCTGGTGCCAAAATATAGGCATTGGCTGTGGCGGAAACTTCCAAACCACTGTCAGATATGTAAATATAGAAAGACCTATGACAACCTCCACCGTAATTTTGATTAGTTTCTTCGTAATTACGGTCACGTCGCCAAACCAAATAACGACCATCAAACAATTCAGCGTCGCTTATGCTATCTGTTAACCACGTTTCAGTTAAGTACAGTAGCCGACAAACATCTTGAAATTCTACGGCGTAGTGGGGGGAAGTTAGCGCATCTACCTTTCCACCAAAGAGACCCAAATTTCGTCTTCTGCGCATTCCCCCACCACGTCAAAGAATTTCAAGAAGTTTGCCGGTAACTGTACACTGGATCATAATTAGCCATAGAAATATTGCGGTAAAAGTCATTTGATTTTATTCGTAGACCTCTCACGTTTTGATAATAAGCGGTAAACCTATTAGATGTCGACATCTATTAATTAAAAACGAAAGATAACGACATAAAAATTCGAATAATTATCAATGAGAATATATTAAGTACACAATTGATATTGGGCATGCGAGGCATTCAACTTAGTTAATGAAATATGAGTTTTGAACTGTAGAAACAAATTTCATAAATTTGACAAGTGCAGGTAGGTAGATTAACAAAAGTGTTAATCCAATGTGTAGGGGTGAAAAAAGGATCTGGGTCGTACAGCTATTATACAGTGATTAGAGGTGTAGGGAGGGCAGGGGAGACTTAGCTGCGCATTATTATTGATCACGTAATCTACGTGTGATTCTAAATACTCACCCTCGAATACTAGTTATATGAATGCTGCTAAAATGCTTAAAAATTGTTTCGATCTACTTTTATCGAATAATGCATAACTAATGAGTTAAGATTACGATTTTCTAAACATAAAAATTAAAAAAACAAATAATTCAGAGAATTACGAATAAAATAGTAAGTTTGGAAAAAAGGTCAAGCTTGTTTTATTTGGCTGATATAAGTCTAGAAAAAAGGTCAAGCTTGTTTTATTTGGCTGATATTATAAGGATTAAAACTTGAACTCGTTTTAGAGATTTGAATAAGGGATAACGAAAATATGAGAGGTAACTCAAAAACCATAATTTTTGTTAATGAAAATTTTAACTAAATTTTTGCTAATGAATTCTCATGAAAACCATTTAAAATAAAGATGTTAAGGAATAAAAAGGTAAAAAAATATGAATTTTTTGCTTAAATAATAACAGAATATGGGCCATAACTAAAAAGCTTGAAATTTTTTGTTAATATCAATTTTAAGTATTTTAGTGAATTGTCATGAAAATATTATGTTTACAGAAAAATGTTAAATAAGCTTTTTTAAAGAATAGATGTTAAGGAATAAAAAAGTAAAGAAAATATTAATTTTGCTTAAATAATAAGAGAATATGGACCATAACTAAAAAGCTTGAAATTTTATTTTAGTAAAAATTTCAAGTATTTTAGTGAATTCTCATGAAAGTATTATGTTTACAAAAAAATGTTAAATAAGCTTTTTTAAAGAATAGATAATAAGGAATAAAATGGTAAAAAAAAAATATGTATATTTTAAATAACGATGGAGATATGAGCAAAAACTCAAAAACTTGGAATTTTATGTTTAAGGGGGGATGGGGGAGGGAGCACAAGGGGGAGGGGCGGAGACTTTTGAGGAAATACTCCTCTAATTAGGTTCTAACAACTGACAAAAATTCAGCTTGTCTCTAATTTGTTCCGACATGAGCTCAATTTTGGCTTTCATTGCCTGGGCTATATAGAAAAGATGTGAGTGCCGCAGTATTTCTATTCAGCATGTTGGACTGCCCTGATCGAGTTCAAATGGTTTTGTATACAGTACCAACTAGACAACACAAAATATTCTTTGTAGAAACTAACTATAGAACTATAGAAATAACTATTCTGTAAATTCGCCAATAACACAAATGTACCGACTTGATAAAAGGTTTAATTTCGTTGACATTTTTTGTTGTAGGAGGAAAGCTGAATTAAATAAATATTTAGCCCAGTTCTGAATACGCATTATTAACCCTTTACCACCTACCACATATTTTTGTTACACAACCAACTATCATACGTCTGTGGGACTCCCGAATAAAATAATTCACCGTGGTAAAATTTAGTAAAGAGGAAGTAGGATTTAGTAGTTGAGGAACATATTAATCTCTTAATTAGAAGAAAAAGGCATATTAAAATCAGCACTTTTTTTCTTTTAATCATAAATAATTGTCAATACCTTTTATTTCAGGCTTACAAACTAATATATTTGGAAAATGAGATCCACAAAATTTATCATGTGAATAGAAACTTCTTACTACTTTGTTTTTAATGTGAATAATTAAGAACCGTACAGATGCCGGCAAACATGTTGAACATTTTTCGGCGAAGTGGGGGAGAGTTTGCGCATGTACCATTCCACCAACGAGACCCAAAATTTGTCTTCTGCGCATACCCCCACCACGCCGAAAAATGTCCAAGAAGTTTGCCGGCAACTGTAGAAAAAATAAAAATTCTCCATAAAATCACAAATTAAATAAAATTGCAAGCTCTAAATTTATAGTTTTTCACGTCAGCGAAAACACACCTTGTTTAAGCATTCAAAGCAAATTGGTGCTTTTCATTCGAAACACATGTATTATGTATTGCGATTCTTTGTGTATTTGCAAGTTGAACAGTATTTACGAACCGCCAATCTTTCTTCAGCACTGCTGCTACATGGAACTGTTGATGAACTGGTCACGTTTCTGTGGAGGATACGTTGAATTTCACATTATTGCAATTTCACATTGCATTCGTCATTAAAAAAATGCTGCTAAATATCTAGTGAACAAGACATAGAATTAAGCTCACTCTCATATGCTGGTTTTTTATCTTCTCTTCCTTGCACTATATTATGCTGCAAAGTTCTCAATCGTAAAAACGGTGGGGCAAATGACCAACGAAAGTAATTCCTTTCAAAATAATTCTTCTTCCACTGTCTCCATCGAATTTCAGATCATCATCTTCAGATGAAAACTCATCGTTTCCACGTAAAATTGAAGACAAACGATGTTGGGATGGAGAATTTTCTTTATCACCTAGTACAGTTGGCTCTTCGTATTCGGAATCAGATGCACAACTTTCTTCCAATACATGATCTAGCCCAACATGATCTTGTTCCAAACACCGCTTGATATTATTGTCACTAAGAGCCATTTTAAACGAAAACCATAGAAAACACGATTAAAAAAAAAATTACGTAACCACCTACCATAGGTCTCTCAGACCCCCTGCGATAGTTTTTTTACTCACCTGAAGCAAAGGCACGCACGTACAAGCGCTTGCGCGACACTAAGGGGTGCGGGGAAAAGGTACAGGAACTAACAAGTTAGTACGAAACTTGGGCGCATAAATATTCACGATTATCAATTCGACGGAGTCTCTGAGACGTATGGTAGGTGGTTAAGGGTTAAGTGTACTGATAATTTCATTATTTTGAATTAGTATGCATGTAGTATGTTAGAATGTATGAAAGTAATCCTCAAGCAATCAAATTATATTACCTCTACACGCTTAATGCTATGGTGTGAAAAATTTTCCAGACACTCAATCAATTATTAACAGATAATAAATTGTTTCTCACGCATTAATAAAAACAATAAAAAAAATAGTGATGTTCAAAATTTTTATTTTAATTAGTTACACAAAAGCCATTATTGAGATTTGTTTTTGATTATATTGATGATTGGTAAATGATTTTTCACAATTCAACAGGCAACCATCGTTATTATACTGGAAAAAAATTAAATTTCAGTTACAGTAGCCGGCAAACATTTTGAAATTTTACGGCGTAGTGGGGGGAAGTTTGCGCGTGTACCATTCCACCAAAGAGACCCAAATTTTGTCTTCTGCGCATTCCACCACTACGCCAAAAAATTTCAAGAAATTTGCCGGCAACTGTACCAATCATTGATAAGTGCATCATATCTCAAATAACAGTTATTGTGTAACCGGTTAAAATAACAATTTTGACCATCACTAATAAAAAAAATTTAAAATAATTCGTAGTAAAACACGATACAGAAGTACCTTGGTATATACTTCCTTAATCATATATGAAACAAACACTTCTGTATCCAAACAGAACGTATGTCAAGCTGGACTTGTTCCAAAGCCTATATATTCCATCCAATTTATGATATACCAAATTGAGAAATATTTTATACACATAAATATGTTTGATTGAACATTCAAATATCGAAATGAAATGGTAATGATGTGTAACCTCCGATGAGTTCATTGATCGCTAAAGGTGATTGCGTCATTCCACTCTAATTACAACAATGTACATGCAACAATAAATCATAGTTCTCTTCATTCATAATCTCATCCACGTACATGCCATAATGCAGAAGTGAGGTTGACACTAGCATTCGATGACAACTCAAGTCCCCTGATTAAATTTAGTGCCTACTTTACAGTAGGCAAAATGAGTTTACACTCCAAAAAATTAATACAGTTGTCATATGCCAACAATATGATTTGTTGTGTCACAGAGTTGGACTGAACTTCAAACACCACATTATTTATTATATTCTTTTTCATCAGCAATATTAAGTCCAAAACATTTGGAATAGTGAATTGTTACGCACTTCAGAGAGCCATCTATGTTGTATTCTGTATCCTTTGTGGGAGGCCCCATGAAAAAAATAGTTATTAAGCAGATCACAATACATAAAAAAAAATTGTTGCAGATGTATTAAATGTCAAATTTTATGTAAAATTTCTGCTAGCATTGTAAACTTTTGAGTTGATAAAAAAGATTATTGTTTTGTAATTCCAAAGACTCATTGTGGCCTCATATCAGGCTCCTATGAACTACAACACAGTTGTGTGAACTGTAGTTATGATCAGAACATAGCAAACAGAAATCACTGTCAAATGATTTCTTTCAGTGAAACTATAAAAATACAAAAACACATGTACATATTTCTTTATTAAGTTTTAACATTATAAGACTCTATTTATTAAAATATTGAAAACAAATAAACCATTATGCTGATTGCATTTCAAAATTTCGAAATTGTATGCTTTAAGCAAAAATAAAACTAGTAACTAAGGGCAAGCTTTTGGCAGTACACATTTGCCTTTACAATTGAGAATGTATCCTTTTTTACAGAAACATCCTTTTATACATTTTTTGGAACAGTGTGGTTTTCTTTCATCACAAGTCGGAGGGCAGGCCGAGCCACACTCCAAAAATTCCTTATTGGGATCCCCACAATCAATTGCTGAAATCAAAATGTAAAATCAGATATTAAAGAGTGGCATCGGATGTTACAGACAGAATAGTTACAGATATGCGATTACATAACCGTAACGAGCGGTAGCGTAGCAAGAAATGAAGCACTCCATACTATTACTATTATTTTAGAATTTTATTGATATTGATTTTTGATTTAAGAACTTTGAAATTGGTATATATGTTACAGTGAATCTGTTTTTCTAGTCAGTCCATACATTCACTGGCATTTTAGAGAAATTATATACAAGGTTATTCTTATCATATCGAAGCAGATTTTCACCAATAGAAATTAAAACATATTTAAACTGAAATCTTTCAAGTGAAGTCATTTGTTTCCAAACTGTCATTTTAATAAAATTTGTCAGATTGTTCACGATCGCACGCATTCCCGAAGCATAGACAATATACGGTGAAACCATCTTTATTTTGCACGCGAATGCACGCATGGAAAGTATAAAGCCGGCACTTCACTTCGCAATTATTGTTTTATGAATTTAAGAATGTTATATACGTACGCACAACCAGCGTTGCCAAATCTACGTATTTTTACGTAGATCTACGTACTTTAAGCTTTTCCTGCAAACCTACGATCTTCAGTCTCAAAATCTACGTATTTTGTATCAAAGGCCCCTTTCAGGGCCGCTGCCGATCGCCGCGACCCGGTTGGGGGTGGGTACCGTGCCGAAGACGGCGCGCGAGTTTTCGACCGCGGTGGTTGCCTTCGATCGTGACGGGGCGTCAGGCGGCGACAACCGAGAAAGGGGGAAGCGAATTGAGAGGAAGTAGCTTCATAAAATCACATCTCGCAGGGAGCAATGAAAATGCGCGCACGACATGAGCTGAAATGTATATGTTTTTACTGAGAAATGTTATATGAAAATCTTAATTTTCAGATTTTTCAACATCTCAGAGTTTTCTAAAAATTATGGAATTTATTGAATTGTTTCTAAGATCTTAATGAGACTGAATCACAATTGTATGTAATAAAAATGTCGCATTTCATTGCTCCAAATAGAGGAGAGAGAGAGCGGGAGGTGATTTCATTCCACACATAAAGAGCATTGATGCCTTGTTGTCATGAATAGATATTTGATTGACAACCGGGTATCATCATCATCAGCACTCGGTCGCCCCCGACCCAGTCGGGGGTGAATACCGTGTCTAAGTTGGTAACCTGGGCGACAGGTCTGGAACTCGCAATGAAAAGAATGAACCGAGAGAAATTATGCTCTCAGAAAGTAAAATTACGCCTCGCTTTGAACAAATAAATTTGTTGTACAGCGTGATCCAGACATGTCTTTCATACTGGCATAATATTGTACAAGAAATGCTTATGAATATCTCTGATTTCAGAATTTGGAATTCCTTGTTGAAATCCAAGAGCTTGACAAAATTGCATCATGACTGTATGTAAAAATGGAGTGTCACATTTTTATTGTTCAATAAAAGAGAAAGCGGGAGGTATTTTTATTTTGCGTAAGATGGTTGAACACTGAAAGTAAAGTCATTTTAAACCGGCATAATCAGTTGCCGGTCACTTTTTAAGAAATTACATGGTCAGAAATATTTTGTAAATTTACCTGAAATAAAGAGTTGTCAAGTAAATTCACACACACACTGCGCGATACAGTGAGTTATCGGCAGTTATATGATAAAAAACACATTTTTTCTGATAATTGAAATTTTACTGGAAATCAATCAAAGTGGGATTACAACTCTCACAGACAAGCTGAAACCTTTTTTATAGTGTTCTCAGCGAGAATACTTCTTAAGTTGATGTACTTTTACACATGTAAAGTTATACCGGGACGCCTGAGAAAATAAATGAGAAAGTTTTCTCCGCGGCCCCCCTTTGAAAGCATATTGCGCAAGTAATATTTATTTGACATACTTGAATATATATATACTATAAGACGCGCCCAGTCAAAACCTATCCATTGATAATGCTTAAAAACCGGTAAACACTTGTTTACTAATTTTTACTGATTTTAATCTGACCGCCACTGAGTTCAATTATTGCCGAAATCACAAAAGTATAAATAACTTCTGACAGAAGTGTCCCATCTTGATGAATCTTTTTATATCATAATTGCTAAGTAAATACCTATCTAGAGAGTATACACATGCTTATATAGGCTCATTTTGAGATTTTCTAAAAATTGCGATTTTCTAAAAAAGTATCAAAAACCACTTTGTCCATAGTCGAAAGTGGTACCAAAATACTCGTTAAGGCGAGTACTGTGCAGTAATTATGGAAAGCATCGCATATCAATTAGTCTAACTACCTTTATGACCTGATTTAACTTCGACCCTTCACGGTCGACTTGTTTAACGCATTTTCTAAATTAGTAAGACCCTGCAGGTCCAATGAACTGTGTCACAGCCTTCTGCAAGGTCAGGCCCACACGTGACACGGTTTTGTAGCCCTGTGGGATACACGCAAAACATTTTATTAATCTTTTTCTGTCTTCAGACCGGGGTCAGTCCGGCCGCTCGCGGGTCTAGTTCCCGGAAGTGCCATGAGATGACACTAGTCGCGATTCAAACCACGGCGACACGGAGGGGACATTTTGCCCACTCTGAATGGATTGCGTAACTTGCGGTTGCATAACATCCTGTAAATTTCTGAGAATGCTATAAATAATAAATGGTTTTGTACGGCGGTCACCTGTTACACTCCGGTGTGGTGATGAGAATGCCCTTGGACCGCTTTCATTTGCATTTTATTTATCTCCCGATACCTATTGGAGAATTCTGCCGGGACCCGACTACTGCAGTGAATCTACGATCCAACCTCCGTGATCTTCTGTGCTCCTGGCTGAGAATTTTGGGCGACGGCCGGCGCTTCTCTATGATGAATTTCGCATCACAGCGAAATATGCTGTTCTACACGAGGCACCCGTGCTGTATTTCTCCGGCCGCTACTATGCTCCTCGGCCGCCGGAGCGGACTCAGCGGACCGCCCTTTGTTTGCTTGTTCTTGTGCGGAACATACCTAATGCCAAAAAGATTTTTTTATCCGTGAAAATACTGCCCGGAATATAAACCGAACAGTACCTAAGTAATGTTTACCTAAACGAAACCAAATTCCATAATATTACAAATATGCATCCTGGATCATATGTTCTATAATTGTCAGATGCCTGATAAATATTAGTGCTCAAATTTGATATCATTTATTGTGAGATCTCTTTTTCATTTTCAGCAATAAATTTTATTTTATTTTTCGAAAAAAAAAAGATTTTTTTGTTCCCGCAGTCGTCAGATATCTAAAAAACCCGAGTGCGCGATTTTTCAGCCGACACCTTATTTCGCGATTCGTATTCGTTTTGCGGTGTCGCTGTCCTATTTTAATTTAGGAGTTAAAATAGGACCGCAAAATGAATAAAAATCGCCTAGTGAAGTGCCGGCTTTATACTTTCTATGCTTTAAGAATTAACGTACGTTCGTGTACAAATTGATGGTTTCACTGATATATTGTCTATGCTTTGAGTAATGCGCACATTCGTTGGACAAAATATATTTTCACAGATAATGTGTAGTGAATCTGTGAATTCGTTGATTGACATGTTTTCACTGCCCCCACTCTGCCCGACCGGGAAAAGTAAATTTCTACTAGTGAAAGTATAGTCTCACTAAAAATGCAAATTCGCTGAAACATATATATGTATGTGTATTTATTGTCGATTTTTCATGGTATATTTTATTTTAACTATTTAATAGCTGTTCTTTTCCCTTTTCTTCTTTTTTCTTTATTACTTTAATTATTTCTCTTGTTCTTTTTCCTTTTTATATTTTCTCTTCATGTACAATATAAAATATATGTAATTTTCAAACTATATGGCGGACCAGGTCTTGCACTAAAAACCTTGTTATGTTGGAATAAACATTATTATTATTAATAATATTGTGACGTTGTGTACGGACAAGTAGAAAAAAAATGAATTAAAGAAAATGCTTTATTTATTATCTGATAAGCTACTCTGTGACATACATTACAATTCGTAAATCCGATCCCAAGCCATAATGCAAACTGATATTTCGGGATTTCATTCTGTTGAATCCTGAGATTAGTATTTTATTTTCTTTTAAAAGAAAAGATCGATCAAAATTAAGTATTTATTCATATATGTAGGTACATAGTATGAAATCTTTGAACAAAAGATTAAAATAGGGAAATAACAATTTGAATATCAAAATTTTTTATTATTAATAGTAAAATAATGAAAACATGGATGTTTCATCATTTATTCTTGATCTAATTTTGGTATCCTGAAGTTAAGTCACATTCTTAATCAAAAAACTTCACGATTGGATCAATACTGTAAACTGGGCCGAAATTATGAGATCCCGGAAATACCCTGTCAATAGTCAATACATAGGTATTTTATTTTTTTAAACAGTTATCTGATAACAATAGTTTAATTGAAAGTATTTTAGTTATTATATCAGAAAAAACATTTAAAAAATCTTAAATTTATTAGTGCTAATAAAATAAGCAGATTATGTCAGCCTGGTCTATCTATAGATGTGAGTCTATCTCTCAGGACACACAGAGGTTAGCAGTGGTCTTGTCGAGACAGCTCGTCAGCCAGTTTTATAATTAGCTTTCCACACAAAATACAATAGACAATTTCTAAATAAACCTTTGTTTATACTCTTAGATAGATTTACGAGCAGTGCCATTTCTGGCAGAGTTATTTGAAAAAAGAGCATCTAAATGGACTAATGTAAATATTAAATATTTCGCTAAATATAAAAGTAAGATTTAAAGAAACTTACGGCATTTTTCTTTTTTGATGCATACATGGTGCTTGTTCCTCACATACCCCTTGATGCATTCACAACCTCCAGGACAGGGCTTGGGGGGTATACAAGCTTTAGGGGGCAAGAGACTATGGATGGACTCACAAGTTTCGGGGCAGGGATTCATACACTTACAGTACACCTCATTGGGTCCGTGACAGTGGTAATCTAGATAAAAGATAGGGTATCAGTCAGTGGGGGCAGTCAGTATTTTGACATAAATTATACTTATCTAGAATTTATGTGAAATAAATTAAAATAAATATACATCTCATAATATTCCTTTCAAAATAACTTTCATATAATTCGTATTTTAAGAGCCCCCAGTACACGGTGAAATACCAAGTTTCACATTTCTACCGTTCGACAGAGCGCGAGAATGGCGCCACTATTGAAAAATTTACCAAAAATCCTAACAATATACATTAATATTGGTTCATTTAAATCATTTGAACTAACAAAAATGCGCAAACTTCAACGCGCGACTTTCAAACACGTAGTGCAATGTGTATGATCCATTTCATACGTGCATAAAATTTGCAAGTTCACCAGTGGGCTTGATATGCTTTTCAATACCAATGATTTTTTTAGGGATGTGCTGATTTCTTCTCCAAAGAAAACGAATAATATTTTAACACGCAGCATTAAAATATATCCGATACTCCAATTGAAAATTTTTATAATATATGATTATTTTTGATTTTTAAGACAGTATCAAATATTTGAAAAAACATACTACTTTTACCATGTTACAACATGTAAATGTTTATTTAATGGCGTTAAATCATATTTTTATTATATTTTGTTTCATATAATTTTAAAAGGTGATATTAAAAAATCACGTCAATACATAATAATATACATACATAGTGTAACAGACCTAGTCCATAATGCTTCACAGATAAGTAAATTGAAATAAAGACTTATCTATGCGCTAGTGATGGGTCGTCGACGTATTTACCGTCGACGAAACGAGACCGTCCACGTCCGTCCATCGACAAGACGATCAACCAGTTGAATTTGTCAACTAGTTGACGCGTCAACTTCGTTACGCGGACGTCGCGGACGTTCTATCTAAACATCGGGACGATGGTCAACTGTCTACAATTCGACGCGACGCTGCTCGACGGCTCAACCATTGGCTATTTTTATTACGTTAATTTTTAAAATTTAAAGAAGTTCGAAGGAATATAGTTTCGGGGAAAGTAAAACCGCTACTTGTGCTTATATGTAAAAAGAAATATTTTATTATTTATTTGTTTACGCACATTATAGGCTTTTACATATTGTTTTATATACGTCTTTCTATATAAAATAAAGAAAGAAGTAGGTATACACAACAATATCAGGTGTAAGCAGTAAAATATAAAATAATTAAACAGAATTGTTTTATTTTATACAGCGCAAAATTGGGAATTCACCGAAACGTCGCACGTGCACATCGCACAAATCAAGTAAAAAATAATAGATAATAGCTTATTAAGCCTATCTCACCCTAAGCATGCGTTCAAATTCCAAGTCTCTGCCATAGTTCGTGTACACAGATCTGCACTCTATGGTCGTGTACTTTAGAGTTGAAATGAAATTACCCGTCGAGCCGTCTATGACGTCTATGGCATCTACAAGTCGACAGCGAGAGATGAGAGAGAAATAAACGGCGACGTTTTGTCTTGCTCTCGCTCGTTGCTTTGCACTACGTTGAATCTCGAATCCACCGTCTACGAATTCAACTAGTCCATGCGATAAACGTAAACCGTTGACGCGTCGGCGCAATGTCAACGGTTGATTTGAACTAGTCCGTCCATTCAACAACCATCCCTACTAGGGATGGGCGTTGAATGGACGGACTAGTTGAAATCAACCGTTGACGTTGCATCGACGCGTCGACCGTTTACGTTTATCGCATGGACTAGTTGAATTCGTAGACGGTGGACAGCGGACGCCGTGGTCGGTGGACGATTCGAGATTAACGCAATGCAAAGCAACGAGCGAGAGCAAGACAAAACGTCTCCGTTCATTTCTCTCTCATCTCTCGCTGTCGACTTGTAGATGCCATAGACGTCATAGACGGCTCGACGGGTAATTTCATTTCAACTCTAAAGTACACTACCATAGAGTGCAGATCTGTGTACACGAACTATGACTAGAGATTTGAAATTTGAATACATGCGTATCGCGAGATAGGCTTAATAAGCTATTATCTATTATTTTTTACTTGATTTTTTGTGATGTCACGTGCGACGATTCGGTGAATTCCCAATTTTACGCCGTATAAAATAAAACAATTCTGTTTAATTATTTTATTTTTTATTGAACTATTATTAATTAACAGGCCGGCTAGATATTTTTCTAAAATCAATATTTTATTCGATCGATCTCGACTTCTTATATCTACCTGAAAAGGGATGCTAAAATATAATTATTGTGTTATTTCCTTACTTTTCAACTTTAGCATATAAATGATAAACAAACTTGTAGGGAATAAAATTTTCTATACCTAACTATGGTCCTTATTCAGGATTCCAACATTAATTATTATATATGTAATATAATCTTGAATTTAGATTTAATTAATTTTTATTAAAAATTCCCTATTTTCAACTTTATAGATAAAAAAATAAATCTATTATAATTTTGTTTACACCACTTTTTATTGGTTTTTTACTTGTTTCGGGAACAATGTTCCTTTTCTCAGATTGAGCCTTAAACTAAAGTTGGCAAATAATACAGATATATTTATTCATTAATAATGTCACCACAAAGTGAAAGCCTGACTTTGAAAGATGTATTCTTCAATAAATTTCTATATAACATCTCAAATGCAAAGTATTTTTAAATTATGTATTTATTTATAAATTTATAGATAATAAATAAATGTAAAGTTTTTTTTACCGCACCTCATAACTGGTGCCTTTATTACGCAAAATCATTGTTTCCTTCCATTTTATTTACTCACATTTTAATGCTTATACCCAATACTTTCACTGCTTATATATGTAGTTTATATTTATATTTTACTGCTAACACCTGATATTGCTGTGTATACTACTTCTTTCTTTGTTATATATAGAAAGAAGTATATAAAACAATATGTAAAAGCCTATAATGTGCGTAAACAATTAAATAATAAAATATTTCTTTTTACATGTAAGCACAAGTAGCGGTTTTACTTTCCCCGAAACTATATTCCTTCGAACTTCTTTAAATTTTAAAAATTAACGTCATAAAAATAGCCAACGGTTGAGCCGTCGAGAAGTGTCGCGTTGAACCGTAGACAGTTGACCATCGTCCCGATGTTTAGATAGAACGTCCGCGACGTCCGCGTAACGAAGTTGACGCGTCAACTAGTTGACGAATTCAACTAGTTGATCGTCTCGTCGATGGATGGACGTGGACGGTCTCGTTTCGTCGACGGTAAATACGTCGACGACCCATCCCTAGTCGATAGACATATTTAACTGTAGATGTTTACGGATATTTTATACGAACCGTATGTTTTTCCGAGAGAAAATTCTCGAAGTTTCGTTGAAGTCGTATTCAACGTCATCAGGAGAACGGCCTGTATCCGCTGACCCGTGTACCCTGTATAGGGCGGACTGATTAATGTTTCCGTGTCCGGGGGCGTAAATTATATGCACTTTGATGTGAAGCGTTCACTTCTCCTACTGTAGAAGTCGCCAGTGTGCAATATGTACTAATTACGTCGGCGGAATTTTCTGCGACGTCTTTTAAAGGTTGAATTAAGGTCGTGAAAGTGAAGAAAAGAAAAATAAAGGTACTCAAGCGGGCTACAACATTATACTAATGTGATGAAAAAAACCCGGTGAAAAACAGTATTCGTTGATTCAGATTAGGGCACCACCTCTTGATAAATCAAGAAATATTTTTTTTAACTATAATAGAATGATAATAATACTTATGGCTTATCTTACTACATGAAATTTATATTTATCATATCTTTATACTCAAAATATAATAATGAACAAAATGAATTTCAAAACTAACGTATATCGTTTATTTTTGTACAGCGTCTTAACAGTCTTAACAGAAATAATATATTAATAAACGCATACAAAAATATGATTTACGAGTACGGATTTTAATACCTTATTACAGACATAGTAACGGGGGGACGAAATTATAAAAGTAAAAAACGTCCAGAGTTGCGTAGACCACATTGGCGGGAAAACGTAAAGACACGATGTATTAGAAATATATTATCGATTTGCACAAATATTTGGATATACCTACTCAAAATATTGTGTGAATTATTTGTATGATAAAAAAAGTACGAATAATATTTATAGATATCAAAAAAGGAACACGAACTGACAGTAATGGACGAATGTGGAATACGAGGAACATTAAAAATGGCTAAAAAATTACGAAAATCACAAAACTTACACTCTGTAGTTGAAAATATATATGGTTGAAACAAATTTGTTTTTAAACTATAGAAATCGCCGGTTTTAAAAAGACAGGAGTTTGTCTTTTTGTTCGTGCGTATTTCAAGATATTCAAAACTTACAAAGCCAGATTTTTTTAATCACATTCCTGATATTAAATGTGTTTCGGGCCGCAGGTTGAGTATGGCTGCACTAGACCAATAAGCATTAATATCATTTTTTGGGCAATTTAGATTTTGGAAGAAGGGTCGCAGATATACCCCTGCAGTATGTATAAGAATTGTACTTGCCCGCGAGGGTGGAGGCCTGTTCATCAATTACCTTTGTCATTTAGGTGTTCTTTGCGAAAATCTTATGCTCACCATATTTCATTGTGATTATTGTGTACACATAGGGGAGATCTTTTGTATTGAATTTGAAAACATCAGGTGTGTCGATTAAAAAAATTGATTTCTTGAAATTTATACAGCTTTTTTACGCATGAAAAAGAAGTTCTGCAGTCGTTTTTTAACCTTGATTTCAAATGCGGATGGTCATATGCTGTGACCATCCGCAAGATGTGTTATCTATATTATTTTATGGAATGAAAGCATTGACGCCTGTCGATGAATCATTAAGGTAACTTGAAGTATTCGAGAGGTGGAACTTCATTACATACTACGATACAAAGGCAGAAATAATTACCCTTTTTCCATAGGTATGATGACAGTATTAAAGAATTAAAGAATTAAAGAATTAAAGAATAAGTGATTTTATACAAGAAAATATTTTTAAAGGATTCTAAAAAATTATCCAGTTTTAATATACACATTGAGATTAATAAGCTTTTCAATAAAATAAAAGTATAAAATTGTACAATCCGCCATTTTAACTGAAACACTAGTCAGAGCGAATGATGTCACGCCTAAGTACCCGTCACCGTGTCTTTGACCTGTTGTCGCAGACACAATGCAATGCTTACTGTCATGGCGTCTACATGACGCCATGACAGCTGCGGGCGTTTTTGCGCGAAATTAAAAATAGGTTGATGAAAATGCAATTATTTGCGTGAAAACTTAGTTTATTACTGAAATAATGTTATTTTCGGTAATATTAGACGTGTACCTACACATTATAGAAAATTATTTCAAAATCTGTCATCATGCCTATTCTATTGACTATGCTGATGTACTAAATAAAATAATTACCCTCCATGGTGTGAAATATAACGAAATCATTTCAGAGATTATGTAAGTAAGAAATATTGGAGGGGGGTACGAGATGTTATTCATAAATAATATAAATAACATATTTACTTTAATAAAACAAATATGATCATAGAAAAAACTATATTTTTTTCATCCCGCTGACGGCAGAGAAGTGTATATTTATAACTAGTGAAGAGGTTCCGCAGCTAAACGGATAAAATTCGATAAATCTCATCATTAATAATTGTCTACAGTTTTTATTATTCCATCAATTATGTTGATAGAATGATGGAACGTGCACCATTGTTTACATGTTTATTTCAAAGAGCGCTACGAAATTTTGATCAATTCTTATCATGATTGATTGAACACGGAACGTTTGTAAATTTAATGGTATATTATTTGTGTAATTTATAAGACAATATATCTTCAGAATATTTTCGTATAAACTCTTGTGACCGGCGACTACTGTCAGACGAAATATTTATCAAACAAGCAATCGAAGCGGAATTTGATTCCTTTTTATTAGTTTCTTTTTGATATTCAAAACTTATATAGATTTTTAGAGAGAGCGTTTTTTTTATGTATATTTTTTATTTAAAGAGATAAATATTTGCTATTTTATGATTGCGAAAAAATCTATTATTTTTCTTTCGCAAGTAGTGTTTAGCCATTCTAAAACGTCTTTAAATGGTAACTAATTCTGAAGTGACTACTTCTAAAAATGGTATTACACTATACACTGTATATTGTACATAAAGACATTAATATAGATTAATCATATGTACACTGTATCATGAACATTTCATTTATTTGGACCACACTTTTAATTGCAATACAGAGATATTTATTTTACATAAAAATGGTATAGGCTCGCGCTTTTGTAATTTAGAAGCATTAGAGAAAGTCAAATACTAAATCATCAAATTAAATTATCCAGTAGTCCAATTTTAATTCGTTACCCCTATCCTTGTAACCCCTATCCTTCCCTCCCTAGCTTCTACTCTTTCTCGCTCTGATATGCTTTATCTCTCTCTATTTAAGTTCTTGACTTTATGTAATGTAAATATCTGTACCTCGGTTAGTTTATATTACACTGTTGTCAACCGAAACTTGTTGGCATTGTTTTCACAAGTGACATGAAACAGAATATATTTTTATTTAAAATATTATTTATTTGGTTTAATTGCCTATATTGGTAACGAGACAAAGTATATATTAATTTCAGAACATTTAGGCACATTCTCACTACATGAGAGCGTAGTTAAAAATCAGTTCTAACAGTTGGAATATCAAAGAGAGGGCGTGATCGTGGTACTGGTGATGGGACATGGATATTTACTAGTGAAAAGAGGGATGGACAAATTTAACAATCTTGCTTCGACAGATTTTGTATAGATTAAAAAATCAAGTGTTTATTTAGTGATTATATAGTGCTAGTGGTGTAATTAAAATATATAGTTGAGCATTTTAAGAATCATAATAATAGTACTTCGTAACGTCAACGTATTTTAACACCAGTCTAAACCGAGAAAAGGCATTAGAAGGCTACTTCTGATCTCTAGATACCTTAAAAACACGAAACAAAGTTATGTTCAGAGGTGTCATAACTTGCTGGTAGCTTCTTACTGGAACATTACTTTTTGCCTGCAAATAATTTTTTAATTTGAGACAAAGTATCCTAAATGAATTCATAATCTTCTATATGAATGTTGCCTTTTTTATATATTTTTTATAATCTTGTTTTAAATATCTTGGATTTACCACAAATCATGTTCTCGTCTTTGTCTTCGCTTAATTGTAATTGTATTAGTAACTAGTAAGGGATCTAAGTGGTAGCCTGCAGATATGCAAGTAGTGGCAAGTGGAAAGTGAGGAGGATATGCCTAGAATCAAGCAGAAGATGTATTAAACAGTGAGCTTCAAAACATACATATTTTATTATTGGCTATGGATCATTATTTTGATATTAATAAGGGTTTACAAATTATACAGAATTACTGTTTAATAAATTAGAAATAAGAAAAAGTGTTAATGGTAAATTGTATATTATAAATAACCAGGACCTTTTGACGACCAGTTGTCATTTTTTTCATGTTAGTACTTAATCATTATTTATTATCCATATATATATATATATAATATATAGATATTAATTATATATATATATATATAATTTATATATATTTTAGTTTTTTATCGTCTTTACTTCGATTTTTGATTTGTAATTTGTCGGTATACATTATATCCTGACGAAAGGACCATTGGCCCTGAAACATGTTGTTATTTTCAATATATAAATGTGTGGTGGCCCGAGACACATACACACAGACACCCGTGTAATGAGTTACCACAGATGCTGACATCGAGACGGCAGGCCGACGCCCTCGATACAGAGGTTGAGACAAGATCGCTGAGCAAGGCAAATGTAAGCCGGACCAATGACCGAGTACAAAGACGAGGTATAGCAGAGGGCATGGACTATCGGAGTGACGAAACGCACCTCGCTGATCTAGGCTAAATACCCACACGCGCGGCCGAGTAAAGAGGAAATCATAACACCCCCGATTCCTTTGTTCTAATGACTATATAAGCACGCGCCCGCAGAACAAATCATCTCACTCCAGCGGGGCTTCTCGGATACAGCGGAAGCCCTCGCCGTCATACCTTCGAACGTCACGCTTTCACTTGTAACCTTTGTACACTACTGTAATCTTTATAACTTGTGTTTTGTAATCAAATAAATTCTGTCAAATCATCGCGACTTTTACATCATCAACCGCAGCAGAGATCTCCTACTCTACAAACGGAGTGGTGACCTTTGAGTTTAACTCTATCCAAAACCGGAGGACTCAATCATCTCCAAAAATGGAGAAAACAAAGTACATTTTTATTAATTATAAATAAATATAATTACAAAAAACGATACGAGCGGTAAGGGTAATTAATCCTTGCAGTTTGAATAAAGGTAAATATCACAATGGGAGCTGTAACACAATGGATACTGTACAGCGTGGCACCTGCAAATACATTTTATCTGCGTCATTAGCATAATCTACCCCCGCGAGGGCTGCGCCCCGGGGGTTGGTGGGTGGGGGAGCCAGACGTCCCGCACTCCGGGCAATCTGGTTTCAGGAGCGCTGTGCAGCCCGACAAACAAACCACCGCGCATTTAGACCAGCAAACACGCGGTACACGGTATCTGGTCTTTTTCAGTTTCTTGCAGTGACGTCCCTACTGTCCTCATCGTTCATCTGGTATATTTTAATTTTTTAACCAATCTTAAGAAAAGTACAAAATATTTTGATGCATCGTAAGTTTTTTTAGAATAATTTCAGTCATCATTCATAAAAGAATTTCAAAAATTGCAATTTGTTATAGCAATTTGAATCTAGTATAGTAGGTGAATTTTTAAACGAATTATACAGGGTTATTATATAGGAAAACGTTAATAACCTCGCAGAACTATATTCCTGCCTTGATTATGAGTCAAAAATGTTCAACCTTTTGTTCAATTGACAAAATTATGACTTAAATCAATAGTTATGGAGATATGCAACATCACAGTTTGCATTTTGACTTATTTTTTGTAAAATGTTGGACTATCATTAGAGTTACTTATATCGAATATGAAAAATTGGTTTCCTTTAATAGAAGTCAAATAAAATAATAAAAACCTTCGAATTCCAATTAGAAATTTTTCAGGGTTTTATAATTTTATTTAGTTTGTATTGAAACGAATGAATTTTTCGTAATTGATATAAGTTACTATAATGATATTCCAACATTTTACAAAAAATAAGTCAGAAATATTGAAAAAAAATGCAAATTTTGATGTTGCATATCTCCATAACTATTGATATTAGGTCATGATAGCTTGAACATTTTTGACTCATAATCAAGGCAGGAATATATGCGAGGTTATTAATGTTTTCCAAATAACTCTGTTTATTTTTTTTCCGTTTTTCTCAAAACTTCTCTCTCAGGCTGGTGCAGATGATATCTCAAACTATTAAGCCGATTAATCTACGATAAAGCGTTCTATTTTTTTTTGATAAAATGCGCCGTTTGCTTATTATGATTTTTAGGAAAAAAAATTGTAAATTATTTTCAAAGTGACCTATTTTTCCTAAAAATTTTTTTTTCGATATGCTACGTCATAGACATTAAATCGTAGAAAATAATGCTCTTTTTTATTACACTCATCTCGCGTCATGAGAACGTTATGGGTCACGCCCAATCTATCGCGGCCATTCCCTATTTCTAATGCCATCAACACTTGCATCACATATCTTTCTTTATATTCACTCCTCATCCGTTCGTTCAACATGATCTAAGCACCTTAGCGACAATTTATAAATTTTATTCTCTGTGCTAAGATCAGTTTTACATTCTTTTCTACATAAAGTGCTCCTCTTTACTTTGTCATAAATAATATCGATAAACCATTTACATACATAAATGCGCCTAAAGCCCGAATTTAGATTCAATATATTCAATCATACATCAATACTTAGATGATTTAAAGGTCAAGGTACACCTTAAAAGCATAAATTTCAATACAAAATAACACTTTTAAGGCGTACCTTAACCTTAAATCACCTAAGAAATTACTGAATCGGGCCTAAGTAATCTCATTCTTCAGTCTACTTTCGTTCCTCTCCTGTCAGCTACAGGCTTCACTTCCATACATCACGGTTTGCGTCAGAACTCCATTGTGTACCGCTAGTCTTATCTCTGTTGACACATTTCGATTGGAAATTATTGCGTTGAAAGCGTCGTTCATTTTATTTTACTTTACTTTCCTTTCAATATAATTAAATGATGACAAAAAAGCCCAATATTACTTAAAATGAATCCACCCATAACGTTCGGTTCTTAGTAATCTGGTGGATGCATTTGGCAGCGTCACTGAAAACTCTGTAAAGGCAGTATTGAAATCTTGCTCTCCTTTCAAATTGTATTATTTTGTGACCCTGTTTATTTCAAAACATTTTTGTTCGATTATGGAGAAACGGACCCGTTAAACATAATTTTCCCTACTTATAATTTTTCACATCTCTGATATCTATTTAGACACTTTTTGATGTAAAACATCCTAAGGCGAACACGGTAGAGCAAATCACCGAAATCCGACAAACTGAACGAAATCCTTTAGCGTAAGTGATATATCACACCCTGGGACGGATTAATGTTGCGGACGTCTGAGACGAGGAGCCCAGAAAATGAAAATATCAAAACACAACATGAATTACGAACAATGCAGATAAAGAGGTGATGTTTAACATACCAGAAGCCTAGAGCTCAGGAGGTATACGCGTTTGTCTGACAGAGTTAGTTTCATCGCTAGAAACTTCGCGTACTCTTAACTCATCTGACGAAAATTTATTTTCATTTTCGCTAACAAGTCAACGATACCGTTTTAATTTCTCAGTGTTATGCTTAGGCTCTCAACAGAAGGCAATCTCTATAATGATGCATGGAGACCGCGCCGTAAATGCATCGGAAAGAATGAGATTCACACATGATATATTTTTTTAAACCTGTCTGAATAATCTTCTTTTTTTTCACACCCTTTTGACAAGAATTTAATGCTTCTCCATTCATCATAGAAATCGATTGCTCTGGTTGGATTTGTCGCAGGATTAGGATATTTTTGCGTCGTGCTGTCCACGTAATATTCTTCTCCAGCAATAAATTTCTGTGTTCCAATTTTAGACACCTTTTGCAAGAGGAACCATGTCTAATAAACACCATGTCTAATAAAGGCCGTGCAAACATGCATTAATTTCATATTCCGTTTTCCGTCTCGAGAAAGTTTCTAGAGTTTTAGAGCATCGAGTTCATTTCTGATAGATTTGCCAGAGAGTCGATTTGGGTGTGACACTTTCATAACTGATTTGGGAAATTTTGATCTAGCAAGAAAACTGAATCTGAATTTTGAGATTTGTGAATTTTTTAATGCTTTTTAAGCTTAAAATTATGAGTAACATGATTGTCTTCCATCATTTTATCTCTATTGTTGTATGAAAGCCTCCATAAGATACTTACATGTCTACATCTAATGTTTACCCTTATCACTGTTATGCCTGCTCTGTCTGTCTGTATTTCTGCATAGTTTAAGGATTTCATCAGTTCAACGGTATTTACTTTTTTTAACGTATTTACAATATCTAAGCAATTAATTAATTACATATAGTATTTTTTATAGTCCTTATTTATAGTAAAGCTGCTTATCTCGACACAGGTTCATCCTAGTGGGATAAGTAGCTCATTTCATTTCATAAATTCAAGATAAATAAACGGAATCAGGGCACTAGTACAACCTCCTCTGATGACTGTATTTCTCCAACAATCAATGTTCATCCCCCCAAGTGATGGACAACTTGCCCATTTCCTTGGTGTATTTTATTGTATCATTGTATCGATTACCCTTGCCTGTTCCTTTATCAAAAAAAACGTTTGTTGTCTTATGTTTGTGTAATGTTCAACATACCTACCTTCATATTTTTTGAACTTCGAAACTAAAGTGATTTTCGAAAAGAAACACAGATACATAAATTATTACAGTTGGATCTGCCAATATTTTTAGTTATAAAACAGTACATTCTGAAGCCTCGTTTTTTTATTCTTTATTTTTCTTTCCAATTTCTTTTTTTTCTACATGCGCGACTTAACAAAGCCGCCAGTGTTCAGATAAAATGTAAGATCGTTTTTGAAAATCGTGTTCGGCAACTGAACGCACCTCAGCCCAGTTTTATTCTGTGAACAGTTTTGTCAGATATGCCTCCGATTATGAAAATTTGCTGTCCTGGGTCAATAATGGATTCGGCGTGTCAAAAATGTAGAATAAGCCTAATAATACGTCTACACTACACACTTAGAACTTTTAAGGTTAATTGGTTTACTTGGTTTGAACAACAGTGCGGCGGGATACATGTCTATACCTATTGTATGATGGTTTGACTTTTTTTGTCGGGCTGGAGCCGGTTATTTATCACAGAGATTATAAATATCAGTGCGAGAGTATAAGTCGTCGGCCACTGTTCTTTTGGATATCTTCTACAAAATATTTTGGAGGGAATGGTTGAGGGAAAGATTGCCAGAGGGCGCCCTCGCCGTAAATATTTTGAGCAAGTGTGCCAAGATATGAATTGTGCCTCCTACACAGAGCTGAAGAGGATCGCCGGAGACCGAGTGGAGTGGAAAAGAAGATGTGAGGCTTTGCTGCCAACCAAGCCCACGGATTGAAACCTAAGAAGACGATTCAGTTATTGGTGAACGCTGGAGTTCCACCCAAAACGTCGTGGCTTGTCACTTTTGACACGCGTGTTACAGGTTCACCATCACTACTCCAGATAGACACGATTATTGACTTGTAGAATACTAATACCCCACAATGTTACTAACACAGACACGCTGGATATGAATACGTGCAAAAAATTCTATGCACTGCTCATTTTACTGCGGGAAACATAAGTTGAACGCGGTGCTGGTTATCCCATAGAAATTGTTCGCGATCGCAGTTCCGAGCACATTCCATTAGGGAACGGGAATAACTTATCTCAGTATCCTGGGCGCTTGTAACTGGGGTACTTACTTGCGTAATACCTACAGAGTGCTTGGTCGGTTTGTTCAATTGAAATTGTGAAGATTCCCTGCAAACGAGGAAATTAAGCGAACACTTCTTTTGAAATGGAGCACAACTGAAAATAAAAGTTGCGATAGTGTGCAAAATGCGATATTGCATTCTTCCGACAAATTAAACACATTGTAGTTAATGTTTGCTTAGCAGTACACTAAGATAAACTTTAAACATGGAATTTCTAGAGGAAATAATGTATTGGAATTCGGTTCATTGAATGGAATATAGGTATATTGCAAATAAATACAATTAATCTGAAGCGAAGTTGCATGCGCTCCATATAAAATATCATGCGTTGCAACCAATTTTTTAAAATTAAATAAAATTAAAATTAAAATTAAAAAAAAAAAAAAAATAAATAAAATTAAAATTAGTCTCATTTTTCCTAGTTTCGTTTTCAAAACGAAACAAAATAGTTTGACATTAAGATTGGATAATAACAAGGGTGCTTACTATCTCCAATTGAATATCCTTCAAAGTCCTTGTAGGTGAGGCAGACATTGAAAGTTTCGTCATGACGTTATTTAAATGTCAAGTATACTACACAGGTGGATAGAATTGAGTTTAACAGCACGTAGAAAGTCGCTTCAGTGAAGAAACCACAAATTTACTCATTCGAATAAATATCATTTTCAAGTAACATGCGACAGGACAAGGAAATGGAATCAATGACTGAATTGGCTATCAGCGTTCTTCGTTCACTGTAATAAGGTTGAGAAATAAGAATAGCAGAGCTCAACAGCAAAGACAAAAATGGGGATTTTTATGTCACTGTGAGCCTCCACCCTGACTAATGGCCTTCAACTTTGGATGTCGATGGAGCCATCAATCTGGAATCCATGATGCGGAGATGAGACACCTAAGAAGAGTAGCGAGGGTGACGTTAGGAGTTCAAATAAAGAATTATATCTCCAGGAGGATATGCAGTGGATTGAATTTAAAATTGAAAAGGCCCCGTATTATTAAATGAATTTAATTTTCTTTTTAACGATTAATTTTATATTTGTAAGACTTATTAAGGCACCTAATGAAAAATAGTTCTATATTTATTCTGAGTAGTTAGTAAATGTGATCTCAATGAAATTCATCTAATAAGTCAGGTTTTCCCTGTCCCATTAGTATGAATAATAAGTATGTTTTAATAAATAATAATGGATATTAAGTATTTTCCAATTGTTATATGTCCCTTCGCCTCGGAAACGGAGAAGAGGTTTTGTGTGAATTTAACTTGAAGAAAACACCGAACATGGGTGGCGAAAGTGTAGGACCGATATGATAGCTATAAGCGCCCTTGAAGTGAGTATTCGCGAAACCGGCGCTATATAAGTTATCCAAATATTAATATTATTGCTCATAGAACGGTCCTGGGTATTTGGTGGTCCCTTTTTTCTGTCCCAATTATTACTAAGTATTAAGTAAATGTATGTTTATTAGCATTTTTTAACTAGTTACAGATTTTAAACTGTTAAATTATTTTTCCATTAAATTTTTTTTAATATATTGAATTTATTTTTGATATCAGTGTTTTATAGCAAATTAAGATATTAGCTTTGCTCAAAGTCTCTTACTACTAGGCGCCCAGTCAATCCATCGTTTTAATCGCAACTGAATTTTAAATCTCTTCAAAAATATTTTCACTCGAAATCCCGCATTAAAGAAATAATTCGAGCAATTTATTTTAAACACATAATTAATTAAAAAAGGAAGTCTTAACACAAGGGTAAATCTATTTTTACAATGTGCTTACCCAGGATAAAATGCCGACTCTCACGTACGCTCTCATTAGGGTGGATGGCGCAAAAAGTCGGGTCAACTCGGGCATTAGCGGTAATCACAGTGACCTTTTGTAATCAGTATAAGACGGGGGAGGGGGAAGGATTCCTTTAACTCTTTGAACTTTCGCAGGACTGGAGAGGGTGGGTCGTTAAAAAACAAGGAGAATATATTTTTCACCCCGCTCATCGTATTCACTGCAGGGATGATGGAATGAATATTACTCACCCAAAAATATTTTTAACATCTGCAACTTTTATCAATACATATTTTTTTAAATTATTTCATCATTGACATAATAATCTTCGCTCCGGTTAAGATTAACTTAATATTCCTTTATAATCTGTAGTTCTGACTAAAAAATGATGCAAGCAAGATTGAAAAAAGCCAAAACAAATCAAGGTCATTACAACGCATTCAAATAAAGTATCTTCTTAAAAATTCTACAGAAACAGACGAATAATTTATTTGCTTTCTTAAGAGATTTCAAAAATTTTTTCTAAATATTTTTCTTAGTGAAAAATATAAAACAAACAATGGCGTCTTATTTTATTTATGACAGACAAATTGATATTTTAAAGCTACATAGCTCATGAAGGACATGGCGTTGTGAGCTGAAAATAGTATGAAATAATTTAATTTAAATAATTATTTAAATTTAAAATAATAATAATTTAAAATAGATAATTCAGACATAATAAACTACGCAAATTATAAAACGTCAGAGTGCCCATTATAGAAATTTCATTGGTTCATGTTAACGGGTATCTCACTTTTTAAAGAATATAATTTTATTATAAATAATAAAAAAATATTTTTCTGTATAAGAAAGTTTTTTTAATTGTTTTACATTTTTTTATTTATTTATTTTTTATTTCATTTATGGTACAAATACAGTTCTTATATATAACATATCAGATTAAACATTTTTTTTAAATACTTCGTAGTCATGTAGACTTCATCAGTGAAGAGAAGCTCTTGGGTCTGATGAGGGAGCCACAGTTCTTATTCCTTGTTATAATATATAGGTACATATAACATGAATTAAATAAGTTGCCATTGGAAATTACAAATAAAAATTAAACAAAAAGAAAATATATAAATATTAATAATTCAAAAACTAACTGTGGCAATAATAAATGGTATTTTTAGAAAATTGAATGAAAAGAATAAGTACAATTTTTTTTAATGATAATTAAAAAATGAATGCGGCATGTATAATTTATCAATCCTGTTTCAGTTTCATTTTATGTGCTTGTATCGAATAACGTGTGATATATTTTGTCTAATAATTTCTAATATCCTACTATACGATGATAAACCACAGTTTACAGCATTTTGCAAACAAATGATTTTATAAATTTATTTTTCTACCCTTAAATGAAAAACTCTTTTTTCGAAGAAACAAAGCTTTTGCATTTAAATTTTTAATTTCTATCATCCCATTCGACCACAATTAAATTTCTCAATTTAGAAAATTACTTTAAATTTTTTTTTAAGTTTTACTGGTAATATATGGCCAGTATTTTTTTGATCAAATGTTCGCCAAATTTGTAACACAAAACGAGACCACGATGTTTTAATAATATTCACACAAAAGGACGGAACGCCAAACACTTAATCCAACACAAATCTTACCTCGTTCTCATTTCATCGAACAAAGCATGAGCACAAACTTCTTCCACTATCTTTTATTACCTGATAGTTCCAAGTCTTACGTGAAAGGCTTTCATTTCTGGTGCTATCTACACTCACAGTTCACCTCACTCTTTCGTTCCATCATTTGTACAAACCACCGTAATATAAATTAAATGGTTAATCATTAAGCTACAAGAAATTAAGCACTGGTACTATTATATTTGATTACCGTCTAGTTTCGGAGTTAACCATTAAATTTTAGATTTATACTGCAAATACGAGAAAGTTTTTTTCTCCAAAACTGGTTGGCATTAAAATATAAAATGTTAGACCAGTGGTTAAATACAATGTTTCTTGTAGTTTAATGGTTTGAATATCTGACCACAATGTTATTGAAACATCTGATACCGGTGAACTGTGTTATGAGCTTTTGATAATAAAAATACTTTGTTCAAACATACCTACATAGAATAGAAAAATAAACTTATTTGTCCGCTTAACAACTATTTTCTAAGGAATATAACATGACAAGGTAAAAATACTTATAAGCTGCATAAAAATACTTAAAATACTTATAAGCTGCATAACTGCCAACCATATTTAATATGTAATAGGCGGGAGCGTGCATTGAGAACAAGAAGCATAACTTATACCTAAGCATATATTTTGAAATGAAACCGAAATAAGAGACATATCTCGTAATATTCCAATCACAATATTTAACATATTATTCAGATTTTAATATTTCATACAAAATATTCTGCCAGATAAATATTTAATTTCGATTGTTTTTCAAATATATGTTTAAATAAAAATCATGTTTATTGTTCCCACTGCACGCCCCTGGTAATAGGGGTAGAATTTTAATATATTGTCTGAAAATGTTAAAAAACGTTAAGATGTAAAAATGTGCTGATCTAAGCGTAATTAGTAGAATTAGAGAAGAGTCACTCAAATGATTTGGGCATGTCGATCAAACGAATGAGGAAAGAATGATAATGGAAAAACGTAGCATGGTCAGATTAACCAATTACTAGAGGATGGTCCTGTTAGGAGACTCAACAATCATCGAGCTTGTATGCGAAATGTATGAAATGGATGAAGGGAGAGTTGTTTGTCAAGACAGAGTAGTGTCGCTCTATCCTCTCTGCCTACTGAAAATATACCAATTCAAATAACCGAAACAGAAACGGTACAATGATTAAAGTATATGAATATTAAAAAAAATAATAATAATAATTCCATCTCTGCTAGGTCGAAGAATAGGTGAAATAATTTAAAGATTTTTTTTTTTAAATAATGATTTAAAAAAATAATAAAACAATAAGAAATTAAATTTACGAATTAACCCAAAAAACTAAACTAATGTGCGAGTAAACAGAACATTAACAAAGATTTTAACTATTTGATAATGGTGGCGCTTTTGAGAAAATTAAACTCGGCGTACACGAGATAGCGGTTATTAAAGTGGGATCACTTTACATATTTCACTTTGAGCTAACAACATTCCTGGAACAATGCAAATATCATCTCTGCTTGGCTGGCGATCTGTGCCGACTGGACTATTCTCGATTCAGCTAAGTTTTGGCTGAAATTTTAAGATTGTCGCTGTGACGTAACTGATATTCTATTCAAAGTTGGCTGAATAAAATTTTTTTAAGAGATTTTATCGAGGAGTTTCCATATGTTATTGACTTATACTGAAAATAAATTAAAATATAAATTAAAATACTGGTAAAAATAAATTTACTTTCCAGCCTAGCAAGCAATTTTTAGTTAGTGGTATATGTATATAATGTGAACGCACGATCGTATCGATCCGGGCTGAAAGGGTATAATTATTAAATTTTTTAAACGAAAATTTCTTATATCATTTTTATTATCGTCACAAGTCTGCCTGCAAAGTTTCAGCTCGATTGGATCACGGGAAAAGGGTTAAAAATCGATCAAAAGTTTTTGCGGCAGACAACAAACCGCAGAAGCTACGAGTTAAAGAAAAGGGAATAAAAATACTGCCGCAAGAAGTCTAATTACATTGTAGTCTTAGCATTAACATGAACATTAACAAAACAATTTCTTAGAAACTGGCATTTAAAATAATAATAAAAATAGTAAATGAAATGAAATAGCGTACGAATAAAAAAGGTTCACAGATAAAAATTGTTCGATTCCAGTAAAATAATTTTTTATTAAAATTAATAAATATTTTTGTATCAAATGGATAAAATTATTAGAGTATCAATAATAATAAGTGGTATAAATTTTTAAGAAAACAATGTCTTACGAAATTTTATAGTTGACGTGGAGACTTCATTATTTATTCTTGATGATGCCTTCACATCTTGCGATCGTTTGTATTCTGAATTTTTTATTGTTGGAATTTTGTTCGAATAGCGGCACATTTTATACGTCGATGTTTATTTTCATCTCGAATACAATTTTGCTGTAATGTATCACTATTGGAATGTTTGTATTTCAATAGTGATACATTAAAATTACTTTTATTTAGTCACAACGTTTTTACATTAGGGATGGGTCGTCCACGTCCGTCCATCGACGAGACGATCAACTAGTTGAATTCGTCAACTAGTTGACGCGTCAACTTCGTTACGCGGACGTCGCGGACGTTCTATCTAAACATCGGGACGATGGTCAACTGTCTACGGTTCGACGCGACGCTGCTCGACGGCTCAACCGTTGGCTATTTTTATTACGTTAATTTTTAAAATTTAAAGAAGTTCAAAGGAATATAGTTTCGGGGAAAGTAAAACCGCTACTTGTGCTTATATGTAAAAATAAATATTTTATTATTTATTTGTTTACGCACATTAAAGGCTTTTACATATTGTTTTATATACTTCTTTCTATATATAATAAAGAAAGAAGTAGGTATACACAACAATATCAGGTGTAAGCAATAAAATATAAATATAAACTACATATATAAGCAGTGAAAGTATTGGGTATAAGCATTAAAATATGAGTATAAAAATTAAAAATATAAATAAGTACAAAGCAGTAATGTGTGCATAAAAAAATATATTAGGTACATATCATTACATGTGTACAGGGTTATATGGAAAACATTAATAACCTCGCAGGACTATATTCCTGCCTTGATTATGAGTCGAAAGCTATCATGACCTAATATCAATAGTTATGGAGATATGCGACATCAAAGTTTGAATTTTTTCAATATATCTGACTTATTTTTTGGAAAACGTTGGACTATCACTACACTAACTCAAATCGATTACGAAAAATTCATTCGTTTCAATACAAGTTAAATAAAATGATAAAAACCTTTACATTTATTTATTATCTATAAATTTATAAATAAATACATAATTTAAAAATACTTTACATTTGAGATGTTATCTAGAAATTTATTGAAGAATAAATCTTTCAAAGTCAGGCTTTCACTTTGTGGTGACATTATTAATAAATAAATATATCTGTATTATTTGTCAACTTTAGTTTAAGGCTCAATCTGAGAAAAGGAACATTGTTCCCGAAACATGTAAAAAATCAATAAAAAGTCGTGTAAACAAAATTATAATAGATTTATTTTTTTATCTATAAAGTTGAAAATAGATCAACTAGTTGACGAATTCAACTAGTTGATCGTCTCGTCGATGGACGGACGTGGACGACCCATCCCTATTTTACATAGATACGATAATTTTGTAGGTGCTTACCTCAGATGGAATATTTTAGAACCGCCAGTGAAAGGGTTGCATGCGTGTGGTGGTAATTCTAAATCAGTTGAACAGTGAGGGACTAACTGTGTGCATCAGAAGATATACATACACATTGGCGACCTCTATCGTAGAAAAAGTGAACACTCTACAACAAAGTGCATATAATTTATGACCTCGGAAGAAATAATCAGTTCAGCCTACACCTCTCCTGATGAAGCTGAATAAGATTTCAGCGAAACGTCGAGAATTGCTTCTCTGTAAGATATACGGTTCGTATAAAATATCAGTTTTATTGAACACCTACATTAATAAAAATATTTAACAGAAAGCTTAAAAATTCAATAATTAAAAAAAAAATTGCTATGGTTAGAATTGCCCCCACATCTGATAGAATTTTCAATTCCATATTCGAGGGATCTCTGAGATGTTAACAATCAATGTGAAAGCTAGCAAATACGAACTATGCGGCTCGAGCTAATGTATGATATGCATTCGCCATCTTATGATCCAAGTACATACTTGATTCGGATAACAGTGTATGGAAGGAGATAATGTATTACCATCTGGGTATTAGAATCAGCACATAAAGTGAATCATTGCTGGATAAAATTGTTGACTCGATTGGTTTTGCACGATACCAATGATCGATCTTACAACAGATGAAACTAAGACATGACAAATAACTGTCATTAAGGCGATCGTCTAGCAGAATGAGCAAATTTCACCATTTTTTCTCATATTTTCTCTTGCGTTTTTTATTACATTTTTGTATGGAAATATCTCATTTTAAAATTTATTCATCAGGTTACATATATTTAAAATACGAATATCTTATTAAAATATCACAAACTAAATTATATAATTTATTAATAAATTAAAAAACCTTCGATGTTTTAAAAATGAAGAAAATGCTCGACTTTATGGGCCTTTTATGAGTGAACGGCGTGTTGAGATGTCTTTTTTATTCAGTAATATCATAAAGTAAACGTTTATCTTAAATTTGTAATAATTATTGCAAAATCTGTTAATACGTTTACATGCAATTTATGTTTTAAAACACTGTTTTTTAAATTATTTTTATTTTTTATGTGTTTTTTTCGATCCTTTTAAAATATATATTTTTTTTATAAGATTTATTTAATTTATAAAATATATTTAATTTATAAAATATATTATATAAAAATATAAAATATAAAATACTTTTAAAATAAAAATAAAATATATAACTTTTTTTCTTTAATAAATTAAAGGAATAGACATTTTTATTTTAAAATTAATACAAAAAAAATCAAAAAATTATTCTCAATTTCAGATTTTAGCTATTTAATCAAGGCACTGCGTATTGTGTCATAAATACGTTGCGTCTTGATTAAATATCTAAAATCAGGAATATCGACAAAGATTTTGATTTTTTTTTGTTTTTATTGTATAATTATAATATCTATTCCTTTGACTATTGAAGTAAAAAAGTTGTCAACCATGTAAAAAGGGTTGAATAAAACCCACAAAAAATAAAATATTTTTAAAAAACAGTATTTTTTAAAACATAAATTGCATGTAAACAAACTAACAGATTTTTCTATAATTGTAATAAATTTAAGATAATCGTTTACTTTGTAATATTATTGAATAAAAAAGACATCTCAACACGCAGTTTAGTCATAAAAGGCCCACAAAGTGGAGCAATTTTCTTCATTTTTAAAACATCGAAGGTTTGATAATTTATTAATCAATTATTTAATTTAGTTTATGACATTTTAATAAGATATTCGTATTTAAAATATATGTAACCTGATGAATAAATTTTAAAATTAGATATGTCCCTACAAAAATGTGATAAAAAACGCAAGAGAAGATATGAGAAAAAATTGTGAAATTTGCTCATTCTGCTAGACGATCGCCTTAAAAAGGCATTGAAATCTAGTATTACTTTTACGTATCATCAGCATTTCACACGCGCGTCACACACGTGTCATACAAACACAGATTGCCCGGCACTTCTTCCCCAGGTAATCGAATATTCTTGATTAATCGGACCGAAATATGCAAGCCCTATACCTACAATATATGATCGAAATTAATTTCCTTCCTAAATAATGTATTGTTTGTTCCCTGGGAGTGGATAGTCTAGCGATTTTCTATTTATTCAACTGACATCTACAATCTACATCTTGTAGTACGCTAATACATCAATGCACAAACACCTTTCCTTTTTCACGAAGGCAGTGTACGAATGTATGTAATAATGTATTCAAATCTAAATCAAATCGCCTGAAAATTTCCACTACAAAGAATTCAAAATGTCTCGCTAACCGTTTCCCCCGAGACGGCCCGTCGAGGAAGATATACTTTGAAGAGAAATTCTTTTCTGTAAAAAAGGGAAAACTCATCTGAAATCTGCATTTCATTTCGAGCTCCAGTTTCCAGCGGCACTCTGGAACTTGTCAAATAGTTGCTTGTTCCGGCGAGCCGGGCTCGGGAAGACGGCTCGGGAGCGGGACAGATGGCTCCGGGCTCGATTCCCAGCTGCGGCAGCTGGAAGACAGTTGTGTTCAATGTTTCAGTACATTTTTTATTAATTTCTGTAAACAATCGAACGATTACTTTAATGTAACCTGACATTATTTAAACGATGTACATTAGATTTTGACGACAAATTAATTATCCGTGGGATATTTTTTTGATATGACAGTTTCTTTGTGGTGATTACTTAAATTTTCATTTGTCGTATTTCTTAAGATAAATGTGTTTTTGTAAAATAGTAACATCTCTGAATTTTCTAATCAAATGATTGAAATTAACCATTCACGCCATGGAGCCATAAAGCCAACATATCTTAATATTGATAATGAACAAATGAAAAACCGTAAAATCCAAAATCCAGAAAACTCTTAATGAACGACATAACATTTCTTAACACTTCAATAACGCTCTCCGTTTTCAAACTATGGGAATGTCTATAAGTGCGGCTGTGGCCTGGACCGGGGGAAGACTCCGGTACCGCATCTAGGCGGTCTCGAATCCAAGACCACAGGGATCCCAATATCGTTCGCACTTTGAGGCTGCAACCAGTGTGTCCAGGGTATATTACCAGATGGTACTCACGTTTTGGTGATGCAGCTTGGTCCAGATAGCAGGGTCGCCGCGGGGTTTCTAACTCCTACTAAATGATGCACTGAATGTATCGTGTATAAGTCACAAGGAGTTTATTTAATCAAGATACAATATAACTTGAAAGGCGTTAATCATAAATATATTAGTAGCAAGAGATCGCGGGACCACGGATCGGTTTTATTAATGCATATTGGTACGCGCGAGTTTAAATGTCTAATATGTAACAATGCGTAAAGTCGCGACGCGTTACGCGGGTCTCGCAGTGTTGGCGGTCGAGCGAGCGGAACAGGAATAAAGGTCTTCTTGCTCGCCGCCTGTAGTTCGGTTGCTTCCCATGGACGCCAGATGCCGCCCGTGTGGTGGAATCCACCACAAAACTATCGATTTGACGAAAACATACTGTTTTAAATGAGTTATTATTTATAATTTTCAATATAGAAACGAGTGTATAGTACAAATTTTAGCTTAGGGAAAATTAAAATAAAATTTTGGAAACCTTATTCATCGAGTTACTACAATAGATTTCTTAATTTTATTCTATTATTATATTATTATATTATATATATATTATAATTAATTCTCTGAGATGGAAACGTAGCCCTAAGGGTGTAAATTTATCCGATAAGAACTTATTTTCAACAGCTTCGTAGAAAAGCCTCGAATAAACGGCTTACGGAACAATACTGCCTAATATTAAACTCTGTAAACGTTCAAACATTAAGGATTAATAATGGCAAAGCAACATTTTAACAACAAATAAAGATAATGATTAAAAATAAAATCATCAAAACTCTGGAGCGCAGCACTATGTGGAAGTGGAACACGGTTAATCAGTTAATTCAGAAAGAAATAGCTTGGAAGCTTGGAAGATGTGATGCTGGAGAGTGGTGGAGAAAATAAGCTGGACTTAAGAGTATTACTAATGAGGAGTTCCTGAAGGAAGTAAAAAAAAACAAGGTCACCAAGTTCAAATAATGATCAATTCGAATGCAGGCACTTTCAGACCGCTTTTGGATGGTGTCCAGAATAGTATCGCGTGGCAGAATAGCGTAGATCATCGAAATACATAATCCCCGATGTAACAATATCCGTCACAACTCACAACGCTACCAGATGACGCAAATTATGAGGTATAGAAAGCTAAATATTCATTATTCTCTATGTAACAATGTCCGTCACTAACTTAATGATGAGATATAAAATAATAATAAGGTATATAATGCAAAATAAATGCATTTTTTACGTAACAATGGCTATCACGAACGCTAACAAGACGCTGCGCTGCGCTAGATGGCACTGTTTTCACAGCTTTCACTCACTTGCTGAAATACATAGTAAAATAACAGTACCGGTTACAGCTGGAAGGAACATAGTTCTTTTATATGAATGACGACGAATTATAAAATTGTATTGCGAATTGTAAAAATGTCATAGAAAAATCCACAATACAAAAGATTTACGGTTCAAAATTGGAGAGGAAAAAACACGCTTATAATTCATCTCCTTCAGTATTAATGTGAATACGAGCTCGAGCGGAAATTACAATTTTTTGGATACATGGCATTTCTCACACATTAAAACGAGCCGTATATTCTGGTCACACTTAAATCGTAATCGTAAATCTGGCAAAATGAATAACGGTAGTATGTTCCCACTTCCGCTCCAACGTTTTCGTTTTCACTTTTACATTAAGACGTCATCGGATTGCTACTTGTAAAATCATAAATTCCCTCTTCACGGTTTTACCCAGAAGACACGGTAAATGCAGTTTAAAGAAGATAAATGAAGCTGTCGTGCACACGGCTCCGGAGAATGTACGCGAGAGAACTATTTATTTAAAAGCAGTCTGGTAAAAAGTGTATTTTGCGAATAAATAGATTATTCGCGCCACACGTCGTTAATTTATTTTTAAACTCGGTGAAATACTTGTCGGGCCATATTTGAAGAGAACAATTTTTCGTGAAATTGATGTGTTTGAGTAATTTTATCGACGATAAGTGGGGTATATGAATGATTTTTTTAAAATAAAAATGGATATATTTGATTTTATAGATAAAATGTAGTGTATTAAAGATGAATTATAGATGTAAAATGGTGTATTATAATGATTTTATAAAGGTGACCACATGAATTCGCGTTACTTTTTCCTGCATTAAATTTGTATAAGATTAATTTGGTACCATACCTGCAGTGGTAGCAAAGCGTACAGGTACAGCTACGAATCATAAGTTGTCAGTTTCGAATTCTGAAAGAATAGATAGTATTACCTACTCCCTTTATTTTAACTCGTAGCGTCTGCTTGACGCAAAAACTTTGGATCGATTTTTAACCCTTTTCCCGTGATCCAATCGAGCTGAAACTTTGCAAGCAGACTCGTGGCGATGATCGAAAAGGTCTATCAAATTTTCGTTAAAAAAAATAAATAATTATAGTTCAAATTACTAAGTTATATGAAGAGACTGCGATGCATCTGGTAGAAACGAAGACAACGCGTAGGTTAAGCGCCAAACCAGTTTCCACTAGTAAATGAGAAAGAGAGTATAATAAAATCTTGGTTTTTATGGGTTAGTTTTTTTTTAAAGTTAAATTCACTATTTATTTTATTATTCAAAGAGTAACAACACCATTGAAACAATTGCAAGCTTTATGCCAAATATTATTCATCGAGTTTGAAATAAAATTATCACTACGCGGCGTCATCATAATGTATACATTGAAGCTTACAAATCTTTTAAGCCTTTAAAAGCGTAAACCCTCATGAAACACCACCACATTTATGACGGGACATGCAGCTGTGTAAATATTGCAGATTTCAGCGATTTAATGAAATGCATTCCACGAACACAGATAATTATGATTTACCTCATACAGTGTAGGCTCGTAGTTTATACTGTGAACGTTTTTCGGATTGGTAAAATTTGATTGATTTAATTAATTCTAATGTATTATTTTATACTCATTTTCAAATATTTTAAATTTTCTATGTCAGTCTTCATGTTTTCTTTTGAAAATACTGTACACTTCGATTCGGACTTTGACCTATGAGGACAGGGATCCGATGGAAAGAAAATGTAATAATGAATAATGAATGAATTAAATAACCATAGAATCTGCTTTGAAATAATATTTTAATACTATATATAATACTTTTAAATAAGGATGTTTTCAAAACATTCCCAATTTCAAAATGAATACTTTAAAAATACTACTTATTTTTGATGTTTTGCTTGAAAATTGTGGCATTTTATCATATATGTGTCCATGTGTTGTAGGTACCCAGATTGTTAGAAAAAATGGATAATCAATGTAGCACTATACAAAATTTATTGTTTAAATTGGATTGTTTTAACACTTGGTGATATGTTATTTAGTAGATTTAAGGAATTATTAAATTTTTTCGGTAGAAATTTATCTCCCTAAATATACAAGAGCTTAGCCAATTGCAAGCCATTTAAAATTTGAAATAAAAATAAGTCTAATTGAATCGTGGAATTATTAACACGTCGTACAACTTCTTTTTATAGGTTCTTTGTGTTAAAGTAATCTTAAGCCGATAATTTTATAATAACCATGTTTTATTAATTAAGGCTGCCTCATTTTAAAGACTCAGAAAGCTGAAAACACGTATTTTTGTAATACTAAAAAGATAAGAGACTATTCACTTCCACAGACTTACTAAAAAATCAGGAAGCCCGTGACAATAGAAACGAAGACAAATATCAATCCATAAATCTGTTGATAAATCCATAAAAAATTAAATACTCTATTTTAGAATTTATGTAAAATTTTGCTACCCTTTAACAATGAAAATAAAATTTACTTACATATAAAAAGGGAATGAAATTATTCTGAGAACGATATCTAGCGGACACAGGAAGTGTTTGGGTCATAAAACTAAGTTGTGTCCGCTTTGCAAATGCAGAGTACAAAAGAACAGAACATAAAAAAATCAACAAATGACTCAATAACGTTTTGTCTTTTATTATTTACAATATTCTAGCCAACGTTCGATGCTTCTGCAATAAAAACCATTCGGTATTGATTTGAAAAATTCGTCATTCGAACAGAAAGATGTGTCGAAAGTGCTCACTTTTGTCTACTTGACATTGTCTTTTGAAAGCCTGTCATTAAATAAATTGTAATAAAATGTAATAAAAAATGGAACGTGTAAGCATATACCTACAATATGATGTAGAGCAGAAATTTTTTTATCGAACGAAGTATAATGTTTATCAATTTGTTTTACTTATGGCGCACATTTTAAAATTTGAACAAAAAATAGACGCTACTTGTGTTAACACCTAATAATATTCACACATATACTAACCAAAGTAACATCATATCCGTTTCAGATAACTTATTATTTAAAATGTAAGGTTTGAACATAATAGTTTGAACATCGCTGGTAAAGCTAAGAGAATGGATGATATTGCACTTGCCACGCTCGGGGACATCCTTCAGCTATTCAACTGAACATTTCATGCCCCGATAAACCGAAAGTATTCCATATTTAAAGTCAATTCAAACGATTCGTTTTGTTAACATTCGAGAGCTTTTGTTAACATTGTTCGAGAGCTTTTGTTAAACTAAATTAATATTTGCGAAGCAAAGTACTTCGGAACAACTTTACTGTCAGATTATTTGTTTTCAGGAATATTAAGACAACCAGGAGGAATAAGTTGCTCTATTTCTGAGCTTTTAATATATGAGAGGATGTAAAGTGTGAGCACATTTTCGAGTATCATATATTAGAGTAGAAATACTATAAATTGAAAAAAAGATCAGAATATTTTATTGATAACCATTTTAAATTAAATAATCATTTCTTTTATTTTTTGGCTTTTTTTTCCGACTTATCCTGTCCATATAAAGGGTGAACTTGGTGAAAGCGAGCAACCTTGTCTCAATCCTATTCCAACATTTTTTGCAACAGCTTTTACAATTCTCATAAATTAAACTAAAGCATATTTTTATAAATTATATATACCTTTAAAAAATAAATTGTGCAATCACAAATTTTACGATTACAAATTTTATTTTATATAAACATTTTATAGTAATGCAAATTATTGAAAAAAATGGTATTTTTTATCATTTTATTATGAATAACGTTTAATATGCCTATGAGGTTTTGCCATTTCTCTGTAAGTATATTATGTATTTTTATTTTCACTAATGAAACATTGAGCCTTACGTACGTATTTGAGCCTTAAGTATGTATGTATTTTTCGGGACCATAATTTGAGATAATTTTTTGAAACAACTATTTCATTTTATAAAAAAAGAGTCATGAGCGAGTCATCGAGCACCTATTTAGTGGTATCGGAAGCTTAATATATTAAATTGATATATTAATATGAAAATATTTTGTGTACGATCAAATTTTTCTAGAACACAATAATGAATTTTATTCCCAGGAGGACACCATTAATCAAGATATATTATAGAGATGAAGCTATTTTTTATATCGGAAAGTAGTTTTGGATGTCTTTTTTGGGGGTACATAGAGCTTACAACCAATCGTCCTGCTGACTTAAGTGATCACTTTACACAATGTAACGTTCACTTATCCACCCATGGTAGACTACCACATTTACCAAATTTTTAAAAGTTGTATATATCTCTCACTTTGCACACCTTGTTTCATATCATGTGAGTAGTATTTTTATTACCTCTGTTGTTAGAAAATTTGTCTTTCCAATAAACTAGGACAGATGTCACGGTTGATATTAGGTATTTATATTTTTTAATGGAGTTTTTTAAAGTAATATTCTTTGTTTACGATACGCCTGAAAATTATTTCAATTTTTAACTTCTTTTTTAAACCATTTATTTTAAGTCAGCCGTACGATAGGTCGAAAGCTCTACGAACATCCAAAAAGACTTCCATATACCTACATTCCTATATTAAAAATAGTTTCGTCACTGCGTTCTACATGACCAAACCTTCTCAGTACTCCTTTCTTTATTCTGTCTACCATACCACAGCCAGCTTATAAATGTATCGTTAATAATATATACTGGCCTATGAAAGGAGTTAAATAATTGAACATATTGATTTTCAGGTGTATTCTAGTCTATATGATAATTAATTCGGAAGAAAATCATATATACATTAAAAAAAAAGAATATCGCTTAATACTCCACATTAAAAAATATATAAATGTTTCATTACCAGCTGCGAAATCTAGATTACAGATGTCTCTATTATATCCCCTTGAAATAGGGATGATTTCTATTCCTGAAACATATATATATATATATATATAGAACTTTCAAAAATTCGATGTGTGGATGTTCTTACGATGGAATTGGTGAACGTTGCATTGTGTAGAGTAATCACTTAAGCAAGCTCATACAAGTTGTACCCTGGGCCATTGTATAGAAAGACTTCCTTACACGTTTTTCATACAAATAGCTTCGTCTCTATGAGACTTTTATAATTTATCTTAATTCAGTTATTTTCTCTACCCTATTTGGACCATAAAATGGAGTTCGAAAGAGAAGATATTCCCCAATTTAAATAACATTTTTCTAAGTAAAGAAGTACGTCTTATGGACTGAAAAATACGTTATATAGGTATATTAATTAATTGATTCAGATTTTTAGATCATTTATATGAAATTTAGTTTGTAGAATAGTTGTCAGACAGGATTATTGCTAGACGGAAGGACTCGTTATTAACCTTATGCTACTCCTTATTGTGACTTAGGCGCCTCGAGAAAAAACGTGTTCAAGAGACAGAATAGCGGACTTCCGCAGTTGTGATTTCAAAGCAACAGATGCCACCGTGTCGCCCGAGGGATGGTTTAGGTCGTGGATTTTTAGCTCCTTTCATCTGGAAGAAAAGGAGTGACAGTCTGTTTTTATTAAATGAAATGAACGCTTTGAAGTAGGTAAATACGACGCGATAAAACGCTGAAAAAACGAGTAGAGACCAAACATTTATTATGGTTAAGCCCTTTTTAATGGGGTATTTATTCTATATTTAATCTTCTAAGAATTATATACCCATATCGCCTGCTTTTTTTCGCTGCTTTGTATATTTGATTGCAAATGCGGAAAAACTCGTTTAAGCATGACATGTTGGTCTAAAAACAGCGAAATTCGATGAACCATTCTAGATCCACCATTCGAAACGAACCATTCAGTAGGATACATTTTCAGGGTCGCCTACTCCTCGCAGCGAACCTAAAAACAAAATAAGAAGCCCTTTTCAGAACCACTAATAAAAATATGGATCGTCCTGCTGACTAGAGGCGATGCGCATAGGTAATCCTGTACGATATTGCTTTTAAATACCGTATAAGTATCAACTAAATGATATTATGTTTACTAAACATTATGTGTGAATAGTTTAAATAGTTGAGTATATATCATCTCAATATTCTTACTATTTTTCAAACTAAGACAGTACTAGTTTCTGCGAGTAGGAGCTAACGATAACTAACCTGATGTTTTCCTAGTCAAACCTAACCTGATGTTCAAGGAATTGACCCACGATCAATTGATCGCTGGGTGAATTTTTTTACATATATTGATAAATAATTCAAGAATTTTTTGTTCAACCCAATAACGCGTAAAAGAAAACTACACGAGAAAGATTTTCTTATTTATTACGATATACCAAGCAAAGAAAAATATTGGGAAAGAAAACATTTAAAAATACATACTACGCATAAAAAACGCATTATTGCCAAATTTTATTTTTTTATAGTTCACTACACCAAAAAACTAGCTGCAACCCGTCAAAAATGACGGAACATTGGTTCGCGTCTTTGCTACGCCCAAGTAGGTATATATTCTTTTTGGCGCTCCACAGAGAGGCGGCCCTAGCAACTTGCACGGCCGGTTCGGGTTTGGTGGCCCGGGGTTCAAGCCCCATCTCTGTCCGTTTATTTAATTTTTTTTAGCCGTGAGATCGAATAAACTACGGATATTACATGAAATCACGGGACAGACAGACGGAAGGATGGACAGACAAAGAAATTATTAATTTTGATAATAATTATAGAAAGGAAATACAAAATCACGCTTTGAACAAGTGTGCACAAGCGTGTACACTTGTTCAAAGTTGTTGTTGTTGGGCGGTAATGGGTTAAAGTGCACCTACGTAATTTTTATCGCTAAAAAATCAGGCTGAAGTTTATTAAATTTAGGCAGCATATCCAGCAAGTGTGTTTATGTTTTACTCACGGAATAATTTAAACAATTTGACTTTGTTTAAATTATAAATTCGTAACGTACTTTGCAAAGATCTAGGGCTGTCTTATTACATCGCTATATTACACCGAGTTTCGTTAATAAAATGCTCTTCCAATTTCTCTTATGTAGTCTATTTTTGGAAACAAAACAATCATATTTAGAATTAACATTGTTTTTTATGTATAACCATTTAGGTTAATGTATAATAACTAAACAACTGGTTTTGGAAACAATCATTTCTATAACAAAATTTTATAAAGATGAATATTAACAGTTTTTTTGTCATGAATATTGAAATGAGAAAGAAAAACTTTTACATAAATAGCCGAAATATGCAGTCAGTAGGTACTTCGAATTAAACTTAATTTAACTAGAATTTCTAAGAAATAAATCCACATAAAACATGTAGGTATCTCCTAATATTCCTATCATAGTTAGGTATTATCATATTATTCAGATTTTTATGTATCGTAGTATTCTGTCTAACAAAATGTATTCTATTAGGCTCCTGGGCAGAAACACTAAATTACACATCTACAATACCATCGTTAAACCAATAATAACATACGGAGGTGGATAATGTACCTTAAAGAAAAACGTAGGCTCTCCTGGTTTGAAAATAAAGTAGTTAAGAACAAAGGGACAAATAAAGATAACATCTTTAAGAACCACCATGGCACAACATCATTATACATACTTGGGAGTTAAATGGTACAATACATTGTTGTCGTAAAACAAATTTCAAGAAAGGAACATTCCAAAATACGAACAGTTTAAGAAAGAAGTCAAATCTTCGATTTTCGACACGATGAATTGTAATATTGCTCACATATCTCAAATGGTTTCTGTATAATAAAAAAAATTACTGCTTCTAAATGGTTTCTGCTTTTATACTTTAATTTAGCTTGTAAATACTCCTTCCATAAGCTCGAGCTTTGACTCATATAATGGGGAGTATAATTTCTGTAAAAATGTCATAACATAGAAGCAATTTATTATAAAAAAACATGTATCTACTATATAAATAAATATAATAAATAAATAAATAAAAAATACTGGGCCAGATTAATCCGATAAGCTTGAAGCTCGACAGAGCCATTTAAATAGAACTCGAGGCTAAACCACGATTGGAGGATATCAATCAGTCGTCTGAAAATATTAAACTTGTATGTGGGACGTACCGTGACTGAACTAACATTTCTGTATAGGATCATAAATAACATGACTTATTGCCCCCAGAGTGTTAGTCTGATCGACTTATATGCACCACCGAGGTCATCAAGACGAGTACATTATTCTATTTTAGAGGAAATGTCAGAACTAATGCATTAGCAATCTCCGTAATCCCCAGATTACACTCATTAGGGAATGAACATGCGGAGGTGGTCGACATTTTTGCTGATAGTATAACTGTGTATAGGACTAAATTGAAACAATTATTTACGTCTCAAGTAAATGGTAATGGATAAATATTTTTTTCTTTTTCTTCTTTCTGTTTAAACTTCTCTTTTTCACTTCTGTTTTTAATTGACTCAAATCTATTATAATATGTACTTTATCCAGCACTGTAATCTTTATAACTATCTGTCTTATCTGATTTTTTTATTGTATATTTTATAAAAGTCCATATTGGCGTTAAATAAACGAATAAATGAATATGAAAATATTGTTTCAAGCATAATATTCTGTCAGAAAAATATTTAATTTTGCATTTTTTTCCGAAAAAGGCGTGATTTTTTAGAAATGTTGATTTTTGAAATGAAATAAACACTTAATAGTTATTATGTAGTTACGGTATTGGGTTTATTGAAAATATAATTTGATGCCATTAGTGTTTAAATATAGTATATTTTTTAAAGGTTTGTTTTCGAATTGACAACACTTTTTCCAGCGATAGTCAATTAAATAGCTGACACCTGATGTTTGCTCAGTTTTGTTTTCCATTTCACCATGATTGGACTTACGCCAAAACAACGCTCGTAAATTGTGAAAATTTATTTCGAAACTTATGTCATTGTAATCTTGTTAAAATAAACTGATATATTCCACATAAAGCCATGGCCATTATCACGATTTTCATTTTAAAGTTCTATACTACCTCTTAAATATAATATTAGGTCCTTACATATGAAATTGGCGTTTAGTATGGGAGGAATATAAAGCCGATTTTTTTTTATTATAATATATTTATTTAATCAAAGTATGTACCATTGCTATCTATGCACTTTTGCCATCTCATAGGTAGTTCATCGATCCCTTTACTAAAAAAACCATTCGGACGGGAATCAATAAAATCTTTGAAGGCGGTTTGGACTGCCCCATCGGAGTTGAATTTTTTCCTTTGCAAGAAGTTATCCAAATTTCGAAAAAAATGGTAATCTGTTGGGGCAAGGTCCAGAGAGTACGGTGGATGTCTTAGACATTCCAATTGAAGCTCCTCTAATTTGGTAGCCGTCTGTTGTGCAGTGTGTGGTCTAGCGTTATCATGAAGCAGCAGTGGCCTAGAGCGATTAACCAGCCTCGGTTGTTTAGCAGCTAGCTTTTCCATCATGGTTTGCAGTTGCTGACAATAGACATCTGCCGTAATCGTCTGGCCAGATTTAAGAAAGCTGTAGTGAACGACACCAGCACTAGTTCACCAAACGCTCACAAGTAACTTTTTTGGAGTCAATTTTCGCTTGGGGCATGGTTTGGCTGGTTCGGCAGGGTTCAGCCATTGCGATGAGCGCTTCCGATTATCGTACAGGATCCACTTTTCATCACAGGTAATGATTCGATTTAAAATCCCTTCATTATTGTGCCGGTTGAGTAATGCAACGCAGCAGTCAACGCGCGTTTGTTGATTTGCTTCACTCAATTCGTGAGGTACCCACCTTTCAAGCCTTTTCACCTTACCAATTTGCTTCAAGTGGATTAAAACAGTTTTATCACTAACACCGCAGCCTGCAGCTAACTCGGATGTGGTTTGCGATGGATCCGCTTCCACAATAGCCTTCAATTCTTCATTATCAACTTTGGTCTCCGGCCGTCCACGGGGCTTGTTCTGCAGGTCGAAATTTCCAGAACGAAAACGTTGGAACCAAAAACGCACTGTGTTTTCTTTTGCGGCACCGTCGCCATACACATCATTAATCCTTCGAGCCGTTTCTGCAGCACTGGTGCCACGGTGGAACTCGTACTCGTAAATAACGCGATATTTCAAGTTTTTCATTTTGTAAACTGAGTGACGCAAAGAAAAAAACAATTGAGGAAAAAACAAATGAATTATAATTTTTAAAACACAAATACATGAGTAAATAGCTGTATAAATTTGGATTTGGAATTCCTAACCAAAGAGAAGATATTTGAGATCAAATTTGCCAGTACGGCAAAACGCCAATTTCATATGTAAGGACCTAATATAAAGTACCTACTATATTATATTCTATCAGAAAAATATTTAATTTCACGATCGCTTCAACTGCACGAGCCTTAAACTGCCCATTTATAAGTCAATGTTTTTCGATTACCATTTATTTTTTATTACTGTCACTTGTCGTGGCTGCGGGAGGAATGAATGAAAATGCTGGAAATTAATTAGCGATTTAGTAATTGCTGATTTATTAACTATACAATGTACAAAGTCATATAACACTAGTAAACATTAAGCTTTCTTTAAATTACACTTTTTCGCAATATATCATTCGCAAATAAAACCTTTATTACCGCTGGGTAACACATATTTAACATTATTTAACATCACTACTTTCATAGCCCCGGTTTATTTTGCCACTTCGATTATTCGCTTATTTATCGCTTGGATTATCACACCTGGCCACCCTGGTTTCGCGGCTTGCAGCCGACTTCACACTGTTTTCGCCTGTACAACGTTAGTCAAGAACAACAAGCGCGCCACGGCCGGATCTGTATTTATATCCGAAAATGCTGATACTTTCGTACATTCTGGATTATTCTAGTGTTTATGAGAAGATTCTCGTGGTTTCGATAAGTTTGTGACAAGTGACACATCACAGGGGTTCTGACAGTCCGTAAAGCATCTCGTTACATTCGATTATACAGGATGTAACATAGCTAGTTCACAATATGTTACAGGTGAACTCCTGCTATAATTATGAGTCGAAAATGTTCAAGCAACCATGGCCAAATATCAATAGTTATGGAGTTATGCAATATCAAAGTTTGCATTTTTTTTTCAATATTTCTGACTTATTTTCTACACAAAGTTGAACTATCATCACAGTAACTTATATCGATTCCGAAAAACTCATTCGTTTCAATACAAATTAAATAAAATGATAAAAACCATGCAGAAATTACAATTGGAATTGGAAGGTTTTTATTATTTTATTTAACTTGAATTAATGGGAATTAATTTTTCATATTCGATATAAGTTACTGTAATGATAGTCTAACGTTTAACAAAAAATAAGTAAGAAATATTGAAAAAAAAAATGCAAACTTAGATGTCGCATATCTCCATAACTATTGATTTTTTTTATTTAAAATATAATGGAAACCTGAAAAGGTTTATGGATAACATTTTTTACATGATTCAATATAGGAATGTAATAATAATATAACTTGGATACAAAACCATTTTTTATAATTGGCCGAGTTTTAGCATTTTTGTCGCATCTGTTTTGAATTTGTCAGTAGTCAGTTGTTTGGTCTGTTGTGGTAGGTCGTTGTATAGTTTTAATCCGTTGCAAATTAGTCTTAATTGTCCTGTTTTTGTTTTGGCGTGTGTTATGTGATAGTTTTGAGCCGTTCTAGTGTTGTGTTGGTGTTTTTCATGTATTTTGTGTAATTTTATGTCTTCGTCTTGTATTTCGCCATTTGCTAGCTTGTGAATGATTTTAAGTGTTTAGATTTTTATAATGCTTTCAATGCTTAATTGTTGTGTTATACGGTATACAGTTTCAGTTAATAATAATAATAATAATAATTGGATAATTTGTATAGCGCCGTTTTCGCGAAATACTCACCTCAAGGGCGCTTTACATAGAGAAATTATTATCTTACAAGACAACTTACTGCTAGAAAAGAAAAAACTTATTTACTATTACTTATTCACTAGGTGGCATACAAAAAGTGGAATTAAAATTGAGTACTATAATAGTTTGTGAGTCCCTGAAAGAATTATGTGTTTTCGCGGAGTGCACAATATGAGTGGAAAACATTAGCTAGCGTTGTTGTGGTTAGATTTTATAGGATTGTCTAAATAAACGCGTCTTAAGTTGTTTTTTGAACAGTGGTAAGCTGTCAGTTTGTCTCAGTTTGTTAGGTAGTTTGTTCCATAACTTTGGTCCAGCCACCGCGAAAGCACGATCACCGAAATTAGTTTTGTGATATTTCAGATATTTCAGATCTTAGACCATTTTTAGTATTTTGTTTTGCTGTCGTTGGAGTCTGTTTAGGTTTGTTTTGTTTCTGGTTCCCCAGAAGGGTATCTAATATCCTATTCTACTGTTGACGTATCCCCGATACATCAGAATTTTTACGGTCTTCGGTGTAATTTCGTATTCGTGTTTTGTGGAATAGGCTGGTCAGTTTAGTCATTGAGTCAATTACTTTGTCTATTTGAAAGGTCCATTTGAGGTTTCTGTCTTTTATTACATTAGGTCATGGTCGCTTTAACGTTTTCGACTCGTAATCAATGCAGGAATCCACTTGCAAAGTATTATGGACTAGCTCTGTTACACCCTCTATATACCATTTCGCACGCCTTGTCTAGTTAAGCCTTGTTAACTTTGTAAGAAAACGCAAAGTTAGGATAGTTTTATTTCATTCAGTACATAAATCGGAAATGCTTTGAGCGCTCCCGATACTGACACTTTGCTCTATAAAACTTTTATATTTGCGGACATTTTTCAAGTTTTCTGGTCACAATAATATTTTGCAGCGGTGGGTTCGGAATTTACTTCCCTTAACAGCGCGATGATAAATCCTCCCCGCCGACGACCGAACATTTCAGTAATGGATTTGATAGTGGCATTGTTGCGATATTGAAAATGAAAAACCGTTCGCAACTCCCGGCGAACTTCAGATCCGTCTATCCGGAAATCCGCCATTTCAGCGATTTAATGAGAGAAATATACTACGAACGCAGCGGAATAAAAAAAAACACACAAAAGAGTTATTTTAAATTTGTTTGTGCTATGAAAATTGGATTGTTGTTTTACAACAATCTGACAAACACGCAAAGTTGTCTCAGAAATAAAATATTGTATTATTTATTTTATTTATATATTTGTTTATGTAGTAGGTACATAATATTTTTTATAATAAATTAATGTTATAACATTTTAAAGAGATTACCTATACTCCACATAATATGAGCCAAAGATCGAACTTATAGGAGGAGTATTAACAAGCCAAATTAAAGTATAAAAGCAGAAACCATTTAGGAGTAGTAATTTTTTTTATTATACAGAAACCATTTGAGATATGTGGGCAATGTTGTACAATACATCGTTGTCCAAAATCAAGGATTTGACTTCTTTCTTAAACTGTTCGTATTTTGGAATATTCCATTCTTGAAATTTGTTTTGCGACAACAATTTATTGTACCATTTAACTCCCACGTATGTATATATTATCTGTTGTATCAAATGTGTGTTCAAATAAAAATGAATTAATTAATTAATTCTGGCGTCCATTTATCGGTAGTATTTCAAAGTAATTTGAACTACCGTATCAAAAAAGTGGATTGCTTCTATGGACAAAAAAATAAATTAATCAATTAATGAGAATTACATATAAGGTCGATATATTCACGGAAATGTACAAGGCTTCTATAGCTTTGTGGTCAGAGCGCCGTCCCCGGAAAGGAAATAACCCGAGTTCGAATCCCGGTAGTAGCCAAATATTTTTTCGTGAATTAGATTTTTCTGTATGTCTTTCTAATTGATTAAACTAATTTGGATATTAAAAATATTTCACAGAACTTTGTTCTGAAAAATTACAACTTCACAAATACGAATGTGTTCTTGAATATAATTAAATCTATATTCACCTACTTAGAATGCAATGGAATGAAAAAGTTTTTCTCATTATTTCTGTTATATTTTAGATTTCAAAATTTTCTTCAGTCATAATATTCATAAAAGTGTTGAAGATTTAGAGATAATTCTCAGTGGTGAACAAACACAAAGTTATCGTGGCATTTCGCGACTCGGTGAAATGGATTTGGAGATGCCGCTGGGGTTTGTTTGACACTGCATCCCCCTCGGGGCAGCAAACACTGGGGGTGGAAATGCGCACAATGCGCAAACAGACTGCATGCAGCCCTTCTTCATCACCACTACTACTTTAAAATAGTGGAAACCGAAATGTTAACGAAACGAATAACGAAAGATGTATTTTATTTACAAAACTATTTTAGATATATTGAGGAGTATAAAAGAAAAGCAGAGGCAGCAATATCGAAAAACAAATTAAAAAATGTTTTGAGTGCAGTCACCGAGGATTACTAATTTAGAATTTACCGAATTTCCAGATTTTCAACAAATCAATTCAAACAGATAATGTTTCCAAATAACCATTCAAAGCAAAGACACCAATGTCATTGTGTAAAAAACATTGTCATTGTGTAAAAAGCACTTCAACAAATCAACTCCCAGGGTCACGTGACAAAATGGCCGCTTCATACTAAAGTGACAGTTTTTGTCGATTTTAGACTGGCAAAGACAGCAATTCCTACATAAATGTTGTAGCAAGAGCAGTACTTGTCCACTACTTGGTAACAAACGCAGCAATATCCACATTAAAAAGTTAAATATAATAGGAACACTAAGTTAGCAATTGTTTTTAAAAACTTATTTTCTATAAGATGTAGGTTTCATTTATTCCGGAGAAATTTTCTAGAGTAGTGACAGGTTTTTTGTATTTATCTCAGAAACACCTCGGTGGGGTATTGCTGCCTTTGCTTTTATTCCCCTCACATGATAGATATGATGATAGTCCGAATTCGTGTATCAGACCATCATCTGTGATCAAATTGGGATGCATATTAACACATACTTTATGAATTTATATATACAGGGTTATTTGTAAAACATTAAAAACCTCACAGGACTATATTCCTGTCTTGATTATGAGTCGAAAATGTTCAAGCTATTATGACCTAATATCAATAGTTATGGAGATATGCGACATCAAAGTTTGCAATTTTTTTCTAATATTTCTGACTTATTTTTTGTAAAACGTTGGACTATCATTACAGTAACTCATATCGATTACGAAAAATTCATTATTTTCAATACAAGTTAAATAAAATGATAAAAACCCTGAAAAAATTCCAATTGGAATATTTTCCAATTGGAATTCGAAGGTTTTTATTTTTTTATTTGACTTGTGTTAAAGGGAATAAATTTTTCATATTCGATATAAGTTACTGTAATGATAGTCTAACGTTTTGCAAAAAATAAGTCAGAAACATTGAAAAAAAGATGCAAACTTTGATGACGCATATCTCCTTAACTATTTATATTAGGTCATAATAGCTTGAACATTTTCGACTCATAATCAAGGCAGGAATATAGTCCTGCGAGGTTATTAATGTTTTACAAATAACCCTGTATATGTAGGTAGGTCATCAAGGCCTTTGCCGCCCCAACCCTCCTGGTATAACTGATTTTTCCTAATCAAGAAGGATATTCAGAAACTTGCAGACAATTCGTTTAAATAAATATGTAACTTTATTTCTGGGCAACCATCGGTATACTACACAACAGTTTAATCTCAGATACCAATTATTGATGCAATCAGGTCTACGATTTACTCTTGATAATGACATGCTTGATGGTCTGCTCATGCAATGGATATATTAATCATAATAATAAAATTATTTCATATTCGTATTTGTATTAATATTTGTCAATCTTCCAATATTATTTTTATTTTGTGTTGTTTCCTTACCTACGTATTAAAAGTATTTTTATTTAATTCTTCAATACACGCAATATCACTTTTGTGGCACCATTTTATATGATTAATATGAAAACAATCAACTTTGTTTAAACCACTAATTTATTTAAAATACTCAACATAATCACATTTATTTTTAATTTATATATTTCTTCAAAGGGCTAAATAATATAAACTATGTATAAAAACATGTAACAACATAAACAAAAATTGAGTTATGCACCCCCAAATAAGAATTATATTGAATTATAGGGAAAGAATTATATTGAATAAATGTCGAAATGGCTATCGTCATTTAATACAAGTCATTTAAGTCAAGATAATACAACTTGTAAAAATAATAAAATGTAAAAAATTAAATTGATCAAAGTGGTCTTAGGAGTTCCAGTGATTTTTTATTTATATCGTAGACTTTTTAGCTGTTTTAGTAATTTTTTATATATATTTAGATTTTATGCTTTTTTTAATTGCTTTTGGATATTTGTTATGGAGTCTTGGAGCACATCTCTATTCTATTCATTATCTGTAAATTTTTTGAATAACTTGCTCATTATTTTTGCTCTTTGCTCAATAGAGATGATGAATTTTTATTTTTGTCCAATATAATGAATGAAATAAAACTTTTTTATACTGGGTAGGTGAGAACAGGAAAATCTTTAAAACCTGTTTGGTTGGGTAATCTTTAGTCTTTTTTTAGAATTAATTTTATTTATATCTTCTGAGTTGTAACTAGGGTTTGTGATGTATGAGATAATTTCCTCCCCAACCTAGTATTCCGTATAACAATATTGATTCAACCAATGTATGATATATCATATTAAGGGTTTAGGTACAGTTGCAGTATTGTCTAAATATCTTACATACATTCAATATACTTTTCAAAGCATTGTTTAAAAGAATAATTAATGAGCGAGTGAGCATGTTTCTAAATATTATGTGACTGATTGACAATCCTAAATTGGTTCCGGATTGGATTCATTAACGATAACTTAATTATTTAAGAATTATTTTACAGCATGTTTCCAGGCAGAGACCCTTTCTTCAGTACGCAGTTCATAAAGGTTTCGAGCATCCATTCTACTAGTTTGTTTAGTGAAGTCTATTTCACTTATACATAGTTTATATTATTAGTTTATCTATTTTATTTATTCTGATACGTTCGTGTGTTCGGTGAAATACGGTAGACTCTCGATTATTTGGGGCAGTAGGGAAAAAATCACACGGATAAAAAAATTAATAATATCCGGAACAAAAATCGGAACATATTCAAAAAATACCAACGCCGAATTCGAAAAAAATATACATAATTGCATACAGCTGTGCGGCACTAAAATACTACATTGAACATAATAAAATAAGAGAATGAAATAGAAAAATAATTACAAACACTAAACATTTAAAAACATTTATAATAGGGCGTCTACTTATCGCGCGATAACATTGATGAAAATTTCACATGCGACTCAAAAAGGTTAAAATGTTGAAAAAAATACACATAATCACACACACTTGAGCAAAAAAATAATACACCATTTAGTTAACAATTAGACTCACGGTGCTCCACCGCTGGTGTCAAGATAAATACGCTTTTGACAGGAATTCCAGAAATTTCATGATTCGAGATGATCACAATTTTGCGATTCTGCGTGTTCAAAACTTCACGAGTTTTATATTAAATCATCTACAGCCGCAAAATGCGATCCAAAATAATCGGTGGTCCACTGTAAATAGAATAATCACGAAATAATTAAATTGCTCAATGGCGTGTTAAGTTCCGGAGGCGAAAACAGATATACCATTGGCTAGCTCAGGCTTCAGCCTTCCGGTATCCGTTTTATGTCACCAAACATCACGTTGGATGGTGGCAGAATATTATTAAAACTTTTTCAATTTACTTACAAATTTACACACTCAAAGTTTTATTTAACGTTGCGAATGTGTATAAGAGAAAATAACATTTTCGGAGAACACCGTGTATTACGCAATATGACTATATTGACAGCCCTCGAGCGGGGCCATGCTTTGTGTGAAGGAATTCCACTCAGGGGGCTGAGAGTAAATATTTAAAAGTAAGGGTGGAAAGAGTGGAAATCGGAGACACAAGTATTACTGTTGCTTTACAAGAGAACGAGGATCCAAACAAATATCGTTTTAACTGGAATTTTTCAACAAATTTTTCACATAAAATATCACGCATGCCTGTCACTACATGTAATTCTTTAGCGATTTATTTGTAAACTTATTTCGTAACTGCGAAAGCGAGTTAAAACTTTTGGTAATAATGAAAAATTGAAAAATGATGAAGACATTGACAAAATATTTTATTACATTAAAAATAAGATTTAAAAAAATATCTACTGAACATATTACCTGTAACTGCCCAAAAGCAGAATGTGAAGAAATAGAAAAAAATACTAGTTTTTAATGAAAACTTAAAATGAAATACATAGTATATCTTAAAATAATTTTATTTATATTCGAAACAAAAGAAACATCGTTTACCAAAAATACATAAAAATACCAAAATGTATCAAGTATAATAATCTGTGTTAAAAAATACTAGAGTATGGCTAAATTGGATGTGGAGATTACTTAAGACAGATATATTAAATAAGTATATATTTAAAGAAGGTATATTAGGTCCTTACATATGAAATTGGCGTTTAGTATGGGAGGAACATAAAGCCGATTTTTTTTTATTATAATATATTTATTTAATCAAAGTATGTACCATTGCTATCTATGCACTTTTGCCATCTCATAGGTAGTTCATCGATCCCTTTACTAAAAAAAACCATTCGGACGGGAATCAATAAAATCTTTGAAGGCGGTTTGGACTGCCCCATCGGAGTTGAATTTTTTCCTTTGCAAGAAGTTATCCAAATTTCGAAAAAAATGGTATCTGTTGGGGCAAGGTCCGGAGAGTACGGTGGATGTCTTAGACATTCCAATTGAAGCTCCTCTAATTTGGTAGCCGTCTGTTGTGCAGTGTGTGGTCTAGCGTTATCATGAAGCAGCAGTGGCCTAGAGCGATTAACCAGCCTCGGTTGTTTAGCAGCTAGCTTTTCCATCATGGTTTGCAGTTGCTGACAATAGACATCTGCCGTAATCGTCTGGCCAGATTTAAGAAAGCTGTAGTGAACGACACCAGCACTAGTCCACCAAACGCCAACAAGTAACTTTTTTGGAGTCAATTTTTGCTTGGGGCATGGTTTGGCTGGTTCGGCAGGGTTCAGCCATTGCGATGAGCGCTTCCGATTATTGTACAGGATCCACTTTTTATCACAGGTAATGATTCGATTTAAAATCCCTTCATTATTGTGCCGGTTGAGTAATGCAACGCAGCAGTCAACGCGCGTTTGTTGATTTGCTTCACTCAATTCGTGAGGTACCCACCTTTCAAGCTTTTTCACCTTACCAATTTGCTTCAAGTGGATTAAAACAGTTTTATCACTAACACCGCAGCCTGCAACTAACTCGGATGTGGTTTGCGATGGATCCGCTTCCACAATAGCCTTCAATTCTTCATTATCAACTTTGGTCTCCGGCCGTCCACGGGGCTTGTTCTGCAGGTCGAAATTTCCAGAACGAAAACGTTGGAACCAAAAACGCACTGTGTTTTCTTTTGCGGCACCGTCGCCATACACATCATTAATCCTTCGAGCCGTTTCTGCAGCACTGGTGCCACGGTGGAACTCGTACTCGTAAATAACGCGATATTTCAAGTTTTTCATTTTGTAAACTGAGTGACGCAAAGAAAAAAACAATTAAGGAAAAAACAAATGAATTATAATTTTCAAAACACAAATACATGAGTAAATAGCTGTATAAATTTTGATTTGGAATTCCTAACCAAAGAGAAGATATTTGAGATCAAATTTGCCAGTACGGCAAAACGCCAATTTCATATGTAAGGACCTAATATTAAATATATTTATGTCCCGAAAATATATAAAATATATTCTATCTGTCGATATAAAAATTCTGAAAGCCACACATAGCAGATAAAGCCTACAAAACATAAAGACGGAAAAAATTTAAATTATAAAAAATCTAGAAAAACTGCAATATAGAATCATAGGGTCAGATTTGAAAAACGGTGTAGATTTATATAGAGAATAGACAGACATTGAGTTTTATTGATATAGATAGCGTGTTGCTTTTACGTCCAACAGATGGCGCTGTTTTACAAAAAAAGCATTTTTTTTGGTATATAAATATTTTGGCTCATACCAATCAATATAAAGGTAGTTAAGTTTTTTAACAACTGCTGCATGGCCATAGGGGATAGAATAATTAACTAAGTGACTCAATCTACTTGATGAACTCTTCAGAAATATTTTATTGAAATTGATACAACTAACAGAAGATTTTTATTTATTTGTTTACGCCCATTAGGCTTTTACATAAAGAGTATAAAATAAATTTCAAAAAGCACATACATTAAAAGTTTCAGGAATAGCACCAAATCTTGAGTATAAAAATTAAAAATGTAGAGTAGGTAACGAGCAGCAATGCGTATAGGCTTTTACATAAAAAAATATATCATAAAATTAAAAAGAACATACATTAAACAATATAAATTACAAGTAGCAAATTATTAAAAGTACCAGGAATAGCACCAAAACATGAGTACAAAAATTTAAAATATAAAGTACAAAGCGGCAATGTGTACGAAAAATATATATTACCCACCATTACATATTAACAGCTGAAGTCAGTAACGAAGCAGTATTGCCTCTTTAAGTGTGAACTTTACTTTCTCCAGACTGTCGACGAAAATGTCAATCATGCAACCATATTCATTACAAGTTCCCAATATTCTGTGTATCACAGAAGTTGATTGATAGTTAGTATTGCAATTGTTGCGATGGAATGTGACAATTTGTCGAGTTCTATGTGTGGAAGGGAT